>ML791690.1:418614-436689 GCA_009831015.1 Picea engelmannii | reverse complement strand
TATATATATATAAAATTTGTATTCATTCAAAAAAAAGTTGCATTGAAGCTTGCACTAAATTACATTGAGTTGATTCCTTTAGCTATCGACAAAAAAGATACAAGATATTTCCATGTTCTAAAATTGAGGCTTAAGAGTCTAAGTTCAAAAATTACTAGCCTACTTTGTCAGATATTCAAAAGAGCTATGTTCAAAAATTTCTTACATGAGTATATTCACACAAATTACTTACACAACAGAAGAAAAAAAATACATAATTATATTGGATTGCGGTCTCAAATTCTTGTCACCATTGGTTGAGATGTTGATGGAGATTTCTTCTTCTTTCCTACTTTCATCCACACTTCTTTTGCATTTGTTGAAGTTTGTGCTTTTCCTACCACTTTGAAATTGTATTGATTTGGTGGTTTTATTTGTTCTAGTGCCTCAACTTCTTCAACTTAATATGCCTAATTTGTCGATGGCCATGGTATTAACTGATTTTGTATTTTCTGCCTCGAATCAAAAGAGACAAGTTCCTCTTTCTTCGATTTATGAATTGTCATTTCTTGTTGTATTTCTTGAGGTACCATATTTGGTTGGATCACAGGATTTACTTGTGATAGAGTTCCATTGGAGCGAAGACTAACCGTTGATATTCCATAGAACCAACCCACCAAGTTTATTTACATTGATGCTTCCTATTATTCCTAGGTCCTTTGGGGCATTGTGCTACAATATGTTATGTTTCAAAACAAGCTATACATCGCAAAGAAACTCCCTCATAGTCCAACTTTTGAGACTAGGAATAGTTTTTTCCTATCAAATAAATTTTTGTTAGAAGCCGTTCACTGAGATCCATTTCCACACATATTCTAGCATACGATGAAATGTTATGCCTCTATGTTTCACGACTTGCAAAGCGAAACTTGCAGATAGATGAACCAATCGCTTGAAGAGAGAGAAAATCCCAAAAATGCAAGGGAAGATTTGGGAGTCTCACCCAAATAGGAGTTGAAGAAAGAATATCAGTCAAAGGATTGAAAGGAGACTAGGGCTTCATGCACAGTCCCTAGTTTACCTAAAACCATGGGCCTGAATTAAGAAAGATCCATGTCTTTAGCAATATCAAACTCAACAATGAAGAAACCCTTCGCACATGGGTAGATGAAGGCTTATTTTTTAATCATAGGTAACCAAGATTTTGAGATCCAGGTCTGAAGATCGTCTAATTGAGGCCAAAATCCATTAAATAAGAAAACTAAATCGGGAGATTTGAAGAAATATGCATCTTTATATGCATCTAGCCCATTGGAATGGTTAAAGAAGGGGTTTCCTACACTAGAAAAGAAGATGGGAAAGGAAGGCATGCATAAGGCTCTTTCATAATTGCATCCCTGAAAGAAAGACTGCTCAAAGGACAAAAAACACCATTGTTGAAGCCACTTGTGGATTGCGCACNAAAAGGAAATGGAGACCCCGCTGGAACCATCGGGGAGCACATAAAGGTCTAGAAGAATGCGAGGAGGATAGAGAACTCTTATGTGAACGACTAGGGCTAAACCCTAGCCATAACCACCAAGTAACTTCATCTATTAATTTTCATAGAAATAATTTTTATATTGAAAATATTTTAGATTTTGAATAATTATGATAATGTAATAGTTATTGTCCTCTATTAAAATTCATTTTGAATTATTAAACTTTAATAAAAATGAAAAATAATTAATTGATTTGCTTTAACATTTTATGTATATCTTCAAAAATATTAAAAAAATATTTTCATAATTTCTATAATTTTAATTAACAAATTAGGAAGATTAATAATATAACACATATTTTGAAATTATAATTTAATGTGAATACATATTTTAATAAAAGTGTTTCAATCTTATCAAAAACATGATTACCTTCTACTTCATTGAGATCCACTTTAATTTATTAAACATTTTAAAAAATTATGATTCAGTGATTTCTTTATCTTTTTATTTATATAATAAAAACATATTGTGAAAAACTTTTATAATTTTCTTTAATATTTTATAAGTTAAAAAGTTATGAAAATTATTAATATTATAAATATTGTATAATCAAATTGTAAATATATTTAAACACAAAGTGTTTTTTATTCTTACTTTTATAAAGATTACAAATTCTATTTTAAAAAAATCAATTTTTATTTTTTTAAATAATTTATAATAATTTTTTTAATAAAATAATATTTATAGTTATTAAATTAAATATTTAATAACACATAATCAAAAACTTATTTTATAATTTTTTCTAATAAAATAATATTCATAATTATTAAATTAAATATTTAATAACATATAATCAAAAACTTTTTTAAAAATGAATTTACTCTTAAATTAAATGTCACAATAAAAAAAAACATTTACTTCCTCAAATTTATTTAAGACTTGCACCTAACTTTATTTATTTATGACAAATTGTCTGCACTCATCCAATCACGAGACATTACACTAACACAAAAATGGACATTACAAAATAACACAAAGTTACATTAGTATAAGTACTACCATGCATACTGTTTGTGCCTTTTCTCTTTCTATAAATGTTGAGAATACTTCTGTCCTCACATTATAAATTGGTGCTTATTACATTAACACAATATTATATTTGATTAAATTTTGGTCAACCATATTATTATTAATAATTTATTTAATAATTTTTAAATTAAAATCAACATAAAACCTATTTTAAAGACAATTTAATAAGCACTAAAAATATTTAAAAATATTAATTTAAAATTAAGATGGATTTATGGTGGTGTATTTTAATATAGTGTTTTATAATTTATTGGGATTTTTTTTTAAGTTTTTTTTTTATTATTATAATTAGTAAGTTTTTAATTTTTAATTTTTATAAATTTTAATGTTTTTAAAGTTGGATTATATTGGTTTATTTCATTGTAAAGAAGGCTATGCATTTTAAGATTTTGATATTTTTCATTTTGCCATGATCAAAATTTGATTCAATAATTTTTGTTGAAAGTTTTAAATTGAATCAAATAATCTTTATTGAAATTGCAATGTTGGATTGATGAAGTTGTTTTTAATGCAAAAATGAATTCATCACCCTCAAATGCCCCTATTGTAACTAGATTGTTCAATGTTAACATGTGATGTTTGAGATTCAGTGAATAGAGAATAAATCATGCTAGATTTTACGCGAATAATATTGGTTTTTCCTCCCATTATTTTAAGTAATGGAAAATGAACCATTTCTTAAAGCTTCTAGATCAATACTTTTATTATAAAGTTTTATAATCACTATGATCTATTTTTTTTAATTTTTTATTATCACAATATATAATTTTTAATTTTTTTTCTTTTAAGATTTTTCTTTTATTTTATTTATTAATATATATTTTACATATTTTCTTTTATTTTATAAACAAATTTATAAATTTCCAAAAAACATTTTTATATAAAAAAACACTGTAAAAATATACAATCATAACCTATTCTATATTTGAAGTTTTCCCAATTTTTTTCCAATCAATGTTGTTCCCTTGATAGATAATGGATCTTTGAAGATTTTCAATCATGTACGTGTTCCTTACTTGAATGATTGAGAGCACAAGAGATGTAAGAAAGCATGTGTGTACTATACGAAGACATGGAAAAGTTATTAAAAATTAGGTGCATCAAAACTTCAGGATTCAAAATCAATGAAGGAACTCATGTACTACATGCAATGATGGATACATGCATTGCAATAATATAACATAAAGTAAAAAATGGTTAATATATAATATGAAGGTTCTTATACAACACCAAACAAAATTTTAAAAGTTAGTCTTTTCTTGTTTCAATAATGAATTATCATCTTTACAGAGAAAAAGTGTACAACCATTTGAAAAATCTCTGGGGTTTCTGAGGATGACTAGACGTTCTTGCACCTTGTGAATTCTATTGTTAAACATTAGTTTTATGTATGAAAATGCCAAGGTAATAAAATAAGTAAAAAAGAAAAGAAAAATGATTTAAATTGGTGTTAGAGGTTAGAGTTGAAATGTAATAAAGCATACCTTCTTAATTTTCTAACTTGTTTGTTGTGTTATTTTAGTTAATTAGGTTATGGTTAATATTTGTGTTTTTCATAACATGTTTCGTGTTTGTTGTGTTATTTTAGTTAATTAGGTTATGGTTAATATTTGTGTTGTTGAGAGTTATTTGAAAGATTTATTTTGAATTCATAATCAAATCCATTATTGAGATAAATAAGTTGATTAGAGAAGAGGGCAACCAAGCTCAATTAATATAGAAAAGGCTGAGATGAGCCCTAGAAACTAACGGTGTGAGCCATAAAGAGAGATACTAAGATAGGATGATTAAATGATTACAATGAACATATATATAAGTACATGTAAGGGGTGATAAGTCATGTCATTTGGGAAAATGTGTGACTATCATTAATTTTATTATATTAAATATATAATATTGATCTATATGACTATTAGTACAACATAAATGATTATACATCATTTCACGATGGTAATATACTTTAGGTATATTACACATCTTCCCCCCTTTAGAAATGCTTTGTCTACAAAGCACAAATAGAAAGACACTTCTTGTGATACAATGATAGAGTCAATGTAAGTATAACATTGACTCTAGTTAGGTACCTTTGGATATGGGTACATTGATTATTGTATGCTAGGACTTCTATGATTTGGATGTTGATATGGTACCCTAATAAGTTGATCCATCTTAATCTTTTGTGATTTACTTAAGTCATCATGTTAATATGTGATATTTTCATATTCACTGGTGCGTCAATGGCTTCATCAATGACCGATGGAATGTCAATAATCACTAAATATGTAGATGTTGACTTGTCATTGAATTGTTCCTTGAACTCAGTTTTTGGATGCTCTTTCACCAATAAAGTTTCGTTGGTAATGACGCCTTGATTGTCAGTTTCAATCAATTTCATTGAGGTATCTTTATCTATAGTATCAACTTCAATGAACTTTCTTGATTCAATCAGATCGATTAAGGTCTCTTTATCTACAATCTCAACTTTTAAAAATTTCCTTGATTCACTCGCATCCATATATGTCTCTCTGTCTACTTTTAAGATTCATATATCCTTACATTTTAGTTTTTTGTTTCAGTAAGCAGAATTTGACTTTGATTCTTCAAATTGTTACTTCAATTGTCTTTATCTTACAATATTTTGTCAACTTTTCTCTTAGCATCTCGTTTCTCTTGAGATTCTCAATCACATTGAATTATGACATATTGGTGAATTTATGCATGATCTTTTGACAATTCTTTCTCTGAAGATCGTAATTGTTTTTTGAGGTCTTTGGTCTTGTTAATATGCTCTTCTAATTTACATTGTAGGATATTCACTTCATTTGTGAGAGATTGGTTTTGTTCACATAATTTATTTACTAGAGAATCATGTTCCTTAATTTCCATAACCGGGGCTTCATTTTTTCTGCTTATGATTTGCCACTTCTTGTGTTAACTCGTCGACTTTATTAGCTAGAGATCAATTTTCTCCCCCTAAATTATTTATCTGAGAATCCAAATTAATCTTGTCTTCTTTTCTTTTAGGTATCTAGATTCTATGGCTTCACCTCTTTTAACCTTTTAATTTGTTCAAGCAAACTTTGATTAAGGTTCCTTAGGTGGGAACTTTCTTCATCTTTTTCTAATAATTTCTTTTCAAGATCTTGATTTTCTTGTTCTAATTTATGATTGCACTACTTTGTATCTTTTGACTTCTTTATTTGTGCAAGTAGTTTTTGACCATGATCTTTTAGGCTAAAAATTTCCTCATCTTTTCCCAATAATTCATTTGATCCAAACTGCATAAGGAACGAAATGAAAGGTAGACAAGGAAATGTGACACATATAAACATAAACACAGTAGGGAGCACAATAATATAGTAAGAATTCAACTCTCTATTAAATAACAAAATCTTGTAGAAAAAACACTAGCTTAGAATGGTGGTATCTTATCTCTGAAAGGGAGAGATGTCGACTATGCTCATTCATCACGAAGTTATTACAAGAGGCCTAAAGGGTGGCCTTTAAACACAAGAAATAACTCTTAAGGTAAAAAACCAAAACCATCAAAGGCAAAGTGCCAAAAGGTCTGTGGGCCTAAAGTGAACACTCCTATTGAGTTCACAATGCTCTAAAAATAAATATTTAATGTGTACATCATGAAGGAATAATGAGATCATCTTTTACAAATGAGAAGGCTCGTATGTGTGTGTGTGTGTGTGTGTGCGCGCGCGCACGTGCCTTTTCACTTAAAAGTCATATATTTTCACTACTTTAGTATTACTTGTTTTATTTTATTTATCCCACCTTATAAATACCATGGGTTACAAAAACCATGGGATCATAAACCACCAATGATAAAAACCAAGTAATAACCATGTAAATATCTTTTCACCACTTTATTATTATTATTATTATTTGTTTTATTTTTCTCCGCCTTGTAAATACCATGGGTGTATACCATAGTTTACCAAAACCATAGGCTCGTAAACTACTAATGGTAAAAAACTAATTAATAACTGTGTTGATTCAGTGGAAGAAGTGGATGACCACTAATATCTACCTGAATCATCATTGCCAAACACATTCTCGAAATATTTATATTTTTCTCATTGTTTATCTAGTTCATCCTCTAATTTCTTAATTTGTGACTGTATTTGCGTGTCACTGTGATATTTTATTAGACAAAAAGTGTTGTCACAATATGGGCAATCAACTCTTTGATTTTCAAAATCCTTCCTACATTTAATCTCTTTCATGCAAAAGAGACATTTTTACAAAAATATAGAATTATTTGTGGACTACATAGTTCATGGTTTCATAGTTGATAATCAGTTGATACACTAATGCAAAGGTCCCACAAAAATGATGTGTTTCATTGACTTTCTTCACACATTCACTTCCTTTCTTCACTTTAGCTTTTCACTTTTCTATTGATTGAAACTGAGGGATTATTTTTATAACCCTTTAATTGGACTTTGAAATATCTATTTAATAACAATATTTGACCTTCTTAACAATATATCTTAAGAACTTTATACTTTCACCCTTTATTTAATTTAACAATAAATATATTATAAACTTTGATATTTCCACATTTTCTGTCTTTTTAATACTTCCTCGGGGAATTAAATATTTAGAGATTTAAAATAATATTTCCTTCTGATTCCTCGAAGAGTTGCTTCTTAATAAGGCTCTTGTGAAAATAAGGTTAGAGTTCAATTCTCACTAACAATGTACTTAAATCTTCATTCATATTTGTCTTATACACTTTCTCACTTAAACCCATGCTTTAACATAAAAATAATTTTGACTTTTCTAAGATTTAATGGATACCCTGGGAAGTGAGGATATAACTATTCAATGATTATATGAACTCTAGTGTAGCTTCATGTCTCAGTGCTTTGTTGACATAGACAAATGTCCTACACCAAGATAAGATTTAATGGATACCCTGGGAAGTGAGGATATAACTATTCAATGATTATGTGAACTCTAGTGTAGCTTGATGTCTCAGTGCTTTGTTGACATAGACAAATGTCCTACACCAAGATAAGGGAGTTTACCTAGAGCTAAGTCACAATGATCTTTTACTCTATTTGGTATAGAAACCTCCTATGGTATATCGCCCGTGTTGGCAGATTGATAAATGAGCTTTAAAATCAAGCATCTAAATTCTAAAATGTAGCTCTAGAACTAATAACAAAATGTAGTCCTAGTCTAAACACCTTGCTAGGATTTAAGAACAAAAAAGGGACAAGAAATAAGTAACTATTCTAGCCATTAGAACCAAAAATAGTTTACTATAGAAGTAATGGTTAAAGTAATTAAAAAATAACCATACATTTAATTAGGTTAGCTTTATTTCAATGATAAAAAACCATTTCTTTTTTTTTGCTAGCATGTTCGTTACCTGTGGGACTAGCCTGTGGTCTAAGAAACCATGACCCAGGGGAATCTAAGCTGTCAAAATCACCTGAGGATCACACCCGGTTTGGGCCACACCAACCCTTAACATGGATGGATTTTTTTGGGTGTCTCCTCCTGACTACCATGAGTTTCGAACCTTGGCCATCTTATAGAACGAAACCCTCGAAATCTAATTGCGCTAGCGGGATTTGACAACAAGTAAACATTTCATATCTATACCTAGCAATCAATCAAAACATTACATAAAGAAGTCATCACTACTATATGAGAATAGTCTACAACAAAAGTAAATAATCTCATAGTCATTCCAACACAACAAGTAAGGAAGTATTCCCACACCACATGTACACCAAAATGAATATGTAAATAGTGGCCAATTAGCTTCTTAGTTAATACTGAAAGAAGTTTACAATCTCAAGAAAAAATCCCACTTTTCCCTATTGTGTTTATCTTATTTATACAAAAGAGGGAGAGGGAGGTTGATTCTTTTGATTCTTCCACTTGGTTACTCGGTTCTCTTTCTTGGATCTTTAGTTTCTTTATCCGACAATCCATTTCTTCCACCTGAGAGTTAGATTCCTTTTGTTAGTTCAAATTTCTTTCTCGACTATCCAAACTTTCTTTGGTTGTTTAGTTCACCATTCATTTATCCTTTTATGCCACATGGAGGGTTTGATTCCCGTTATTAGTTTGAATTTCCTATCCTTCTATGTCACTTAGATGTTTTTTATTCCTTTTATGAGTTCGAACTCTCTTGTAACTATGAGGTTTCTTTCTTGGTTTGTTTGAACTCCCTTGTTGATTTGTAAATTGCCATAGATATTCCACTAGAACATTTTGTTGCAACAGATCTTGTATTATACTGAGATCTTCCAATATGCATGGTTATTTCCTTAGATCTCATATTTGATTATTACTACCTTAGTGCTTGAATTCATGAAATGACTAAAATCAAAATGAAAGAACAAGAAAATAAATAGACCATCCACACCATTCAACAAAAGATGTATCCTAAGAAATCTAATATAGGAGAAAATCCATTTATAAGGTGAGGCATATGCTCTGCTCTCTTTTCCTCAGTTATGAAAATGCAAATACAAAGAAAGGGGCACTCACTATGGAGTTGCCTATGACACTTTGGCCTAAATAGATTCTACATAATCTCCTACCCCCTCTATTATACTCTCAAAATACCACTCCTCAATGCTCTACTCAACTATGGAACAAGTACAATACTAAAGAATGGAACCCTTTCTCCTCCTAGCAGCCTGATATTTAACATAGCTGAAGAATCATCTAGGGTTAGGGTTTTTTCATCCTCAAACCTCGATTGGTGATAAGGTTTTGGACCTTCTAGAATCTTCTATAAAGTTGACATGTGGCTAGACCCACATGTGTGAGTAATGGGGGTTGACATGGCATCCATTCATAACATGGTGGTCAACATGGTAGATTAACTTGTGGATGACATAACTTCTGTATACGAGCTTTGATTGAGGTGATTTGCACATTGTTGGAAAGGTATAGGTGTATAGAACAAAATCAAGGGGTTGTGAGATATGCTTGCAAAGTTTTGACCCTCAAAAATGTTGTTTGATGCCTTAAAATGGATCATGAAGGTTTCAGACTCCAAATTTCCAAACTAGGGCTTGCCTCTAAAATGGGCCATGTAAGCCAATTCCTCTAATTTTTCCACCCAGAAATTACTAAGATAGATGATGATCAATTTTGTATCATACCTCCCCATTTAGGGAGGATTTTGGTCCCTAAAATATTTTACTGAATAAGGTCTCTACATTTTCCCTGGAGTACCATTTTTCCTTGCTTGGAAGTTGTTCTTTCAATCTAATCCACCAAAGGTCATGCTGCCCCTGTCTTGTAGTTCTAGACTTCTTTTGGAAAATGATATATTTTTCCAACTTTGCATGAGATTCTAGTGCTAAGTCCTCTATGGTAGGCAGGACCTTCTCCTCAATTTTCTAATCCAACATGGAAGGCTCATAGAGTTTTAGATTCTTCACATTCACTATTGAGTAAATGTGCATATATGGGGGTAGATTAAGATTGCAAGAATTATCACCACCTTCTCCAATACTTCAAAAGGACCATACTGTAGAGCCTTGATATTCTTACCATGATCCTGTAGTCTCTCCTTATTTAGTTTTAACCAAACTTTGTCTCCCACTTTGAATGATTTCTTTGTTATGTACTGATCATGTCGGGCCTTGTACCTTTCCTGTGACTTGTTCATCATATCCTATACTTGCAAGTGGATCTACCTAACATTTTCAACAAACTTGTCTACTTTCAATGCTTCTCATGTGATGTCTTCCCTCACTCCTCTTTGCTATCCATAGACAACATCTAAGGAAAAAGGTGGAAAATACCCAAACCAAGTTTCAAAAGGGGACTTACTGGTAGAAGTACAAACTGCTCTGTTATAAGATTGTTGAATGTAGATTATATTTTCATCTCAGGTATTTGAATGATTTTGATTGTAACCCCTTAAAATTTGTACCAAAGTCCTATTGACTACTTCTATATGCCCATCTGTTTGTGGTTGGAATAGTGTAGATCTCTTCAACTCAATGTCCATCTTCTCCCAAAGTGTAGTCCAAAAGGAACTAATAAATCGAGTACCCCTATCTAATTTGATGCTCCTCGGTATCTCGAAGTGCACCCATGACTATTCAAAGAACATTTTGTTTCTTCTTGTCCTTTAATGGTATTTTTACAAGGCATGAGAATGCACATATTGCTAAACCTATCAATTACCATAAACAATCATGCCCCTTCCTAGTTGTTGGAAAACCACCTAGAAAATCCATGGAAACACTTTCCCAAGGTTGAGTGGGTACAAGTAAGGGATGATATAAACCTTACTTCCTATTACTAGGCTTTATAGTACAACAAATCATGCATCCTATAATATACCAAGCTACAACCTTTTGCATTCTAGGCCAAATCACATACCTTTGTAAATTGGAAACTGTCTTCCCAACACCAAAATTGTTGATAGTAGCTGTGGGAGGTATTAACCTCCATGTGTAACCTTCGGTTAGAATATAATATTCTGGAAGCAAGAGAAACCCTAAACATGTGTAGAAACCCTAGTATACAAGTCAGCTCAGTAAAATAATTAATATTAAAGTATTCTCCTCTAGAAGGACAAGTCGTCCCAGACAAGTGACAAGAACCACTATAAATAGGAGGCACTTGAGCTCATTTTTACTCACTCACTTCCTCACTCTCTCAAGTATAGCACAAGTTTGGAGCTACAACTACAAGAATGGAAGGTGGATATTCTAGAGTGTTTCTTGGCCTCTCTCTCTAGCGCTATCTAGCCTAAGATATGCGCCCTACTTTCTAGTATCTCTTGGTGGTATTCTTGGTGACATTCTTGGTGGTATTCTTGGTGACATTCTTGGTGGTATTCTTGGTAAGTGCAACTGCAATTGGTGCAATTGAGTATTGTTCTTGTTCTGTGGTTTTGGGAATTTATGTCTGGTGCGCTATATTTGGAGAAAGATGCACTCTCTTGGTTTTTTGTTGGTTCTAGTGCTGCTTCCGGAATCATTCTATCTAGAAAAGTTTATGGTGCTCGAGGGTGGTTGCATGCCTATGGTTGGGTGAAAATATTGTGATATTTTCTATGGTTAGAGGATCACAACGAATATTTTAACAGGTTATGGGACGAAACTACCTTCATAACAATCTAACCGTTGGAATTTAGAGTGGGAGTTCTTTGTCAAGCTCGTTGGAGCACCAGTTGCAGCTGCAGCGAGGGTTTCTGATTTTGTAGCTGCAATAAACCCTAATCTAATTCTTTGAGCACCTTAAGTGAAGTGTTGAACCTAATTTCTATATATTCTAGTGTGCCCTAGCCTAGTGCACCCTCTGGTGTCCTCAACCAACAAAAATGTCAAGTTTGAGTTCTTGATCAAAGGCAAAGGTTGACTGGTCAAAGTCAAAGTCAAAGTTTGAATTTCGATCAAAATTCATTTTGTGGTCAAAGTTGAAATTTAAGGGTTTCTAGTTTTTTGTAATCATTGAACCTTTTTTATTCAGTTTCTAACCTCTTATTTTCAAGATGGTGTCTAGTTTCATATTAGAAGACAAGTTGAACAATGCTGCAAATTTCAAAGGTATGCACTTGTATATGTTTTTCATGTTATATCATCCAGCAAAGAATGAGTGTGTTTTGCAGTGAATGTATAAGAGACCTTGTCCACGTACTGATCTTAGATTCAATACATTCATAGGAACAAGCAGTTGAGGCTCCAGGTTCCAGGTTTGATTGATCAAATTGTGAAGTTCCAATTTGCACATATCAAGTTTGATAGTTGCTATAGTACAAGTAAACACTATAGTTGTGACAACAATCTTTGAAAGGTTCTATAACTGTTAGGTATACTTTGTTTCATGTAGGTACTATTGATATAGATGCATATTGCACTTGTTTGCAAAATGAACTAACTTCTTCTCTAGGAGATATTTCTTGTTTTTCTCCCGGGCAGGTTACCTTGGTAATTATATGATGACTACCATCCTTGTTACCTTAGATATGTTCTCATGAAAATTATATTGGAAACACTTTTTATCTTGTTGTTCTTGTTCTGAGCAGGTCACATGGGATAGCTATGATAAGGAGCTACAATGACAATTTCAAACATGGAGCAGATGACTCCATCAAGTAGTGAGGTAGGTGATATCACCAAGTACCAATTCTAAAGGAAGCGTGTAAAGAAAAATGAGTTTTGGATATGATACACTCGGATGTGTGTGGACCAATGTCAACCTCCTCACTAAGTGGAAGATAAATATCTTGAGGTTTAATAATGAAGGAGAGTAAACCTCCAAGGAGCTCACTGCCTTTTGTAAAGAAACCATGATTAGGAGGGAGTTAATTGTCCCACATAATCCTCAACAAAATGGTGTGGCAGAAAGAAATAATTGATCCATTGAAGAATATTTTAAGGCAATGATGAATGACCAGAATCTATCCATGGGGGGAAGAAACTATGAAAACCATATATGATCAGAATAAAATTCCTCATCATATATTGAAGAACATGACTCCAGAAGAATATTTCTCTATAAATAAGCCAAGTGTTGAACACTTGAGGATCTTTGGTTGTAATGCCTATATTCATATTCCAAAAGACAAAAGAAAGAAGTTGGAACCTTTAGAATGAAGGGAATATTCATTGGATATAGTGAGTCATCAGAAGATTACATAATCTATATTCTAGGTCAACAAAATGTTGAAATCAACAGAGATGTGACTTTTGATGAAAATATTGCCTTCAAGAAATCTATAAAATATTCCATGGATTCCAATGATGCAGAAGAACATGAAGATCCCAAGGAAGAAACTACATGTTCTCCAGAACATCCCAATGAGGAGCCAAAACATCCACTTGAATCTGTGGAACCGGTTATTGTTCCTGAGACCAGAAAGAAGAAGAAATACATAAAGCTCCTAGTTGCACCTTCAGGGAGAGCAAGAGGCCCAAAATATTATATAGTTATGCGACACTCATGACAAGTCTTGTCAATACAGAACCTTCCACCTTTGAAGAAGCAGTCAAGAAGAAAGAATGTAAGGAAGTTATGATGGAAGAATATCAATCCAGCATGGAAAATGATGTATGGGAAATTGTGCCTAGACCTAAAGGAAAGTTTGTAGTAACTTCAAAATGGGTTCACAAGATAAAGCATGCAGTAGATGGGAGTATAGATAAGTACAAGGCAATATTTGTGGCTAGAGGGTTCTTCCAACCGGAGGGAGAAGACTATGATGAGACATTTTCTCCAATTGCCAAATATACCTCTATCAAAACCATCATATCTCTTGCAACATCCATGGGTTGGAGTTTACATCAAATGGATGTAAAGACCGCCTTTCTCAATGGAGTAATTGAGGAAGAAGTATGCATAAAGAAACCTCATGGTTTTGAGGTACACCCGAGAGAAACCCATGTATGCAGATTAAAGAAGGCCTTGTATGGACTCAAACAAGATCCAAGAGCTTGGTATGCACGAATTGACAGTTACTTGACGCGACTTGGTTTTTCCAAGAGTTATGTTGATACAAACTTTTATTACAAGGTTTTGAATGATGCACCTGTGATCATGTTACTATATGTCGATGATTTGTTTTTGATAGGTGTAGAGCCTCTCATTATTTAGTGTAAGAGGGAGAATTCGATATGAAGGATCTTGGTCTCATGCATTATTATTTGGGACTATAAGTATGGAAGAAGAGTGATGAAATCTTCCTAGGGAAAGGGAAGTATGTTGTAAATATCCTTCAGAAGTTTGGGATGATGGATTGAAAATCCATGGAAACTCCCATGGTGACATATATGAGGATGTTGAGAGACTCTGATTCTGATCCAGTAGACTCATTCCTGTACCAGTAATTGATTGGCTCATTGATGTATTTGGTTAATACTCGACTAGACATTTTCTTTGTTGTGAACATGTTGGGCCAATTCCAGGTGGAACCTAGACATGAGCATTGGATAGATCCAAAGCACATTTTGAGATATCTTCATGGGACACTAAATTATGGTTTGAGATATGCTTCATATAGTGACATACAACTACATGGATTTACTGATTCAGATTTGACAGGGAGTGTAGATGACATAAAGAGTACTTATGGTATATGTTTCAGTTTGGGCTTTGCTATGAAATCATGGGATAGTAGGAAACATAAGTCTGTTGCACTCAACACTACATAAGCATAGTATATTGCAGCTTGTGATGCTTGTATGGAAGCAGTATGGCTCCATAAGCTAGTTTCTGGACTATTTGATCAAGTGATGGATTTGAATGTGATATATTGTGATAATCAGAGTTGTGTGAATATTTCATAGAACCCCGTGTTCCATGTCATGTCGAAGCACATTAAGATAAAGTACTATTTTTTCTGTGATAAAGTCCAAAAGGGAGAAGTGATTCTCCAGTACATCTCCACCGATGAGAAAAAAACTAATATTTTGACAAAGCCTCTGTCCAAGATAAAGTTTTCATACTTGAGGGACAAGATGGGACTCGTGGAGATTGCTCCCTTGGTTGAAAGGGAGGAGATGAATTCATCATTTGGGAGGGAGTGTTTATATATGGCATCATGGATAGTCAGTGTGCTGGTGGAAAAACATTCTTGAGGAGGAGAATGGTCCAGGTAGAAAAGATTGCTAGTGCATAGACATTCTCCTTATGGAGAATGGTCCAGGTTGACAGATTGCTGATGTATCATGGACTGGTATTTTCATAAGGCACATATTGTGGTCCAATTAGGAAAATGGTCTAGGACCGATAGTCTCCTGAGGCATAATTAATGGCCCAATCAGGTTGAATAGTTTCCCCCCTAAGGACATGGCGTCCCGATTAGGGTGGTTGATACATGACTGATATTTTCTAGGGAACATATGGGTGTAGATTGATCTCTATGGTACATATGGTGACCCGATTAAAAAATAATCTTAGATTGACATTCCTGTAGGAATGGTCTCTGTAGCCCATGGCGTGGATTTCAACATCTGGGAGGATTGACATTCTTCTAGGATGTATGTCTGGATTAGAATAATGGTCCTTGTATCCCATTGTGGGGAATTCAACATATATTGGGACAATCATTCTTCTATGACGTATGTCCATATTAGAAGAATGGTCCCTGTATCACTCTGTTGAGTGAGTGACTTATGCGAGACACTCTTTTGAGTGCGTTGAGTCCAAAACATGACTTATTCAACATCATGCTTGATTACTCAAGTATAGTATGGCCTCGAGAGATGATGCCGATGATGATATGAATTGTTTCCAAGAGAATGTCGTACTGCATGGTGATATCTTGTGTAGGTATTAGTTGATTGCAGTGGAGACTATGTGTCTCTAGACAATATCTATGTACTACTTTGGTGGATGTGTTCCACTAAGAGTGACTGTATGTCACTAGATAGTAGCTATGAGCTACTAGGAGTAGCTGTGAACCACTAGATAACAATTGTATACTACTATGTATTGACACTATTGTGATCTATTGGATGTCATTGTAGTAACTGTGTACTACTCCCTGATTGCTATGGAAACTACCAGTAGTGTTGAATGTGTTTCCTAGGTTGGTGTTCCAACCAATAGTGTTGGAGGTGATTGCCACCTATATGGATAGTGATGATGATTATCATGACTTGATTTGCATGATCATGAGATAGCTTGTGTGGCTATGATGATGCTACCTGTAGAATGGTCTGCAAAACTATGTAATCCTTTCCCATATCATGTGAAATGGATGGATGTGTTTGATACCATTACAATTAATACCTCCATAGCTAGGAGGGAGTGTTGATATTATGGTATCTACGAGAGGTATTAACCTCCATGTTTAACCTTCAACTATAATAGAATATTCCAGAAGCAAGAGAAACCCTAAACAGATGTGTCGAAACCCTATAAGACAAGTCGACTCAGTAAAATAATTAATATTAAAGTATTAGCCTCTAGAAGGACAAGTTGTCCCAAACAAGTGACAAGAACTAATATAAATAGGAGGTGCTTGAGTTCATTTGTACTCACTCACTTCACTCACTCTCTCAAGTATAATGCAAGTTTGGAGCTGCAATTGCAAGAATGGAAGGTGGATCTTCTAAAGTGATTCTTGGTTTCTCTCTCTCTAGCGCTATCTAGCCTAAGATATGTGCCCTACCTTCTAGTATACCTTGGTGGTATTATTGGTGACATTCTTGGTAGTATTATGATATTCTTGGTAAGTGCAACTTCAATTGCTGCAATTGAGTATTGTTCTTGTTATGTGGTTTTGGGACTTTCTGTCTGGTGCACTATCTTTGGAGAAATATTTGCTCTCTTGGTTATATGTTGGTTCTAGTGCATGCTTGAGGCATGTCATGGTAGTGATTGTGCATGGTACACCTTAGTAATGGTATCATACATTGTTAGAGGCACATATTGGATACTTGGCATATGGTATGGTACAAGTTATAGTACTTGGTATGGTACATGGTTGATGCATGAGATGGTACTACATGGTTGATGTACATGATATGGTATAGATTGTTGTACATGGTATGTGTTGTGGGAAATATCACCCTGCAGATAGGTTGAGCTCTCCTTAGCTAGGTTTTCTTCAACTAATACAGTTCAAACAAACGTTACCTAACATTCCTAAATTCCATCCATTCATATATGAAATGAGAGAGAAAGGGAGAAGGAGAGGGAAGTACATGTTTATGCCAGTTGTCCTTGCTACTCCTTGCCTCTTTGAAGTTGGATTCAAGCCAGATCCAAATGCATTCTACCTAGAAAATAATAAGACTACCCTCCTATTCTACTAGTTGCAACAAGTTAGGTATATAATATCCTAATCAAGTTACACTCATTCAAGCATGAATTGAAACAACAATGGAAATGAGGAAATAGGCCAAGTTAATATATATATGAAACAATGGAACTTACAATGGGATGCAAGCTTCATCCATTCTTCTCCTTTCTATCCCCTTATGTGCACTACCAAAATACTCTTGAAGTCTGAGATCAAAATTTTGATGCCTTTAATATGAACCCCCTTTCAACCTTGAGAGGCCAAGTTTATATAGGATCTTAGGAGGTTTAACCAACATAGGGAATCAGGGGAATGGTTGAGGATTAGGTGCATAAGGTTGAGATTCTTCCTCCTTAGGTTAGGATTGATTGCCCAAAGTACAATATCTCAAGATCATGAGTCACCCCAAACCATAGCAACCCAAAGATCCTCGGAACTTGTCCCACAAAAAAGGAGGAATAGATTAAAACTCTCCTAACATGAAGGACGTTCCCATAGAGTAGGAGAAATGGCATATTGGAAGCTCCCAAATGGTATACCAAGGGGCATCCATGAGGAGGGGACGCTCCCTATGCATGAAAAGGGGGGCATGCTCCTTCCAACTAAGCCAAAAATTGAAGGAAAAAGTCATGTTTTTGACCTCCAAAATGGGTTTTTCTTCTCTCTAATGGCTTGGGATGATAACAAAGTATTGTTCCATGGTGTCAGAGTGATGAAACACAAGTGTGACACTTAGGAAAGTGTATTTTTGGAATTACAACACTCAACAAC
>ML791690.1:405461-418564 GCA_009831015.1 Picea engelmannii | reverse complement strand
ATATATATATATATATATATAACTGAAATAAAATTTGTATTCATTCAAAAAAAAGTTGCATTGAAGCTCGCACTAAATTACATTGAGTTGATTCCTTTAGCTATCGACAAAAAAAATACAAGATATTTCCATGTTCTAAAATTGAGGCTTAAGAGTCTAAGTTCAAAAATTACTAGCCTACTTTGTCAGATATTCAAAAGAGCTATGTTCCAAAATTTCTTACATGAGTATATTCACACAAATTACTTACACAACAGAAGACAAAAAATACATAATTATATTGGATTGCGGTCTCAAATTCTTGTCACCATTGGTTGAGATGTTGATGGAGATTTCTTCTTCTTTCCTACTTTCATCCACACTTCTTTTGCATTTGTTGAAGTTTGTGCTTTTCCTACCAGTCTGAAATTGTATTGATCTGGTGGTTTTATTTGTTCTAGTGCCTCAACTTCTTCAGCTTAATATGCCTAACTTGTCGATGGCCATGGAATTAACTGATTTTGTATTTTCTGCCCCGAATCAAAAGAGACAAGTTCCTCTTTCTTCGATTTATGAATTGTCATTTCTTGTTGTATTTCTTGAGGTACCATATTTGGTTGGATCACAGGATTTACTTGTGATAGAGTTCCATTGGAGCTAAGACTAACCGTTGATATTCCATAGAACCAACCCACCAAGTTTATTTACATTGATGCTTCCTATTATTCCTAGGTCCTTTGGGGCATTGTGCTACAATGTGTTATGTTTCAAAACAAGCTCTACATCGCAAAGAAACTCCCTCATAGTCCAACTTTTGAGACTAGGAATGGTTTTTTCCTATCAAATTAATTTTTGTTAGAAACCGTTCATTGAGATCCATTTCCACACATATTCTAGCATACGATGAAATGTTATGCCTCTATGTTTCACGACTTGCAAAGCGGAACTTGCAGAGAGATGAACCAATCGCTTGAAGAGAGAGAAAATCCCAAAAATGCAAGGGAAGATTTGGGAGTCTCACCCAAATAGGAGTTGAAGAAAGAATATCAGTCAAAGGATTGAAAGGAGACTAGGGCTTCATGCACAGTCCCTATTTTGCCTAAAACCATGGGCCTGAATTAAGAAAGATCCCTGTCTTTAGCAATATCAAACTCAACAATGAAGAAACCCTTCGCACATGCGTAGATGAAGGCTTATTTTTTAATCGTAGGTAACCAAGATTTTGAGATCCAGGTCTGAAGATCGTCTAATTGAGGCCGAAATCCATTAAATAGGAAAACTAAATCGGGAGATTAGAAGAAATATGCATCTTTATATGCATCTAGCACCATTGGAATGGTTAAAGAAGGGGCTTCCTACACTAGAAAAGAAGATGGGAAAGGAAGGCATGCATAAGGCTCTTTCATAATTGCATCCCTGAAAGAAAGACTGCTCAAAGGACAAAAAACACCATTGTTGAAGCCACTTGTGGATTGCGCACCGGGGGGGATCGAGGTAGACCCATGTGTTGAAATGCCAACAAAAAGAAATGGAGACCCCGCCGGAACCATCGGGGAGCACATAAAGGTCTAGAAAAATGCGAAGAAGGTAGAGAACTCTTATGTGAGCGACTAGGGCTAAACCCTAGCCATAACCACCAAGTAGCTTCATCTATTAATTTTCATAGAAATAAATTTTATATTGAAAATATTTTAGATTTTAAATAATTATGACAATGTAATAGTTATTGTCCTCTATTAAAATTCATTTTAAATTATTAAACTTTAATAAAAATGAAAAATAATTAATTAATTTGCTTTAACATTTTATGTATATCTTCAAAAATATTAGAAAAATATTTTCATAATTTCTATAGTTTTGATTAACAAATTAGGAAGATTAATAATATAACACATATTTTGAAATTATAATTTAATGTGAATACACATTATATTTTAGGAAAGTGTTTCAATCTTATCAAAAACATGATTACCTTTTACTTCATTGAAATCCACTTTAATTTATTAAACATTTAAAAAAAATTATGATTAGTGATTTCTTTATGTTTTTATTTATATAATAAAAACATATTGTGAAAAACTTTTATAATTTTCTTTAATATTTTATAAGTTAAAAAGTTATGAAAATTATTAATATTATAAATATTGTATAATCAAATTTTAAATATATTTAAACACAAAGTGTTTTTTATTCTTACTATTATAAAGATTACAAATTCTATTTTTTAAAAATTAATTTTTATTTTTTAAAATAATTTATAATAATTTTTTTAATAAAATAATATTTATAGTTATTAAATTAAATATTTAATAACACATAATCAAAAACTTTTTTTATAATTTTTTTTAATAAAATAATATTCATAGTTATTAAATTAAATATTTAATAACATATAATCAAAAACTTTTTTAAAAATGAATTTACTCTTAGGTTAAATGTCACAATAAAAAAACATTTACTTCCTCAAATTTATCTAAGACTTACACCTAACTTTATTTATTTATGACAAATTGTCTACACTCATCCAATCATGAGACATTACACTAACACAAAAATGGACATTACAAAATAACACAAAGTTACATTAGTATAAGTACTACCATGCATACTGTTTGTGCCTTTTCTCTTTCTATAAACGTTGAGAATACTTCTGTCCTCACATTATAAATTGGTGCTTATTACATTAACATAACACAATATTATATTTGATTAAATTTTGGTCAACCATATTATTATTAAAAATTTATTTAATAATTTTTAAATTAAAATCAACATAAAACCCATTTTAAAGACAAATTTAATAAGCATTAAATTTTTTTACAAATATTAATTTAAAATTAAGATATATTTATGATGGTGTATTTTATTATAGTGTTTTATAATTTATTGGGATTTTTTAAAAAATATTAATTTAAAATTAAGATGTATTTATGGTGGTGTATTTTATTATAGTGTTTTATAATTTATTGGGATTTTTTTAAAGTTTTTTATTATTATTATGGTTGTAAAGAAGGTGATGCATTTTAAGATTTTGATATTTTTCATTTTGCTGTGATCAAAATTTGTTTCAATAATCTTTGTTGAAAGTTTTGAATTAAATCAAATAATCTTTATTGAAAGTGCAATGTTGGATTGATGAAGTTGTTTTTAATGCAAAAATGAATTCATCACCTTCAAATGCCCCTATTGTAATTAGATTGCTCAATGTTAACATGTGATGCTTGAGATTCCGTAAATAGAGAATAAATCATGCTAGATTTTATGCCAATAATATTGGTTTTTCCTCCCATTATTTTAAGTAATGGAAAATGAACCATTTCTTAAAGATTCTAAATCAATACTTTTATTATAAAGTTTTATAATCACTATGATCTTTTTTTTTAATTTCTTATTATCATAGTATATAATTTTTAATTTTTTTCTTTTAAGATTTTATTTTATTTTATTTATTAATATATATTTTACATATTTTCTTTTATTTTATAAACAAATATATAAATTTCCAAAATACATTTTTATATAAAAAAAAACTGTAAAAATATACAATCATAACCTATTCTATATTTGAAGTTTTCCCAATTTTTTTCCAATCAATGTTGTTCCCTTGATAGATAATGGATCTTTGAAGATTTTCAATCATGTACGTGTTCCTTACTTGAATGATTGAGAGCACAAGAGATGTAAGAAAGCATGTGTGTACTATACGAAGACATGGAAAAGTTATTAAAAATTAGGTGCATCAAAACTTCAGGATTCAAAATCAATGAAGGAACTCATGTACTACATGCAATGATGGATACATGCATTGCAATAATATAACATAAAGTAAAAAATGGTTAATATATAATATGAAGGTTCTTATACAACACCAAACAAAATTTTAAAAGTTAGTCTTTTCTTGTTTCAATAATGAATTATCATCTTTACAGAGAAAAAGTGTACAACCATTTGAAAAATCTCTGGGGGTTTCTGAGGATGACTAGACGTTCTTGCACCTTGTGAATTCTATTGTTAAACATTAGTTTTATGTATGAAAATGCCAAGGTAATAAAATAAGTAAAAAAGAAAAGAAAAATGAAGTTTAAATTGGTGTTAGAGGTTAGAGTTGAAATGTAATAAAGCATACCTCCTTAATTTTATAATTTGTTTGTTGTGTTATTTTAGTTAATTAGGTTATGGTTAATATTTGTGTTTTTCATAACATGTTTCGTGTTTGTTGTGTTATTTAAGTTAATTAGGTTATGGTTAATATTTGTGTTGTTGAGAGTTATTTGGAAGATTTACTTTGAATTCATAATCAAATCCATTATCGAGATAAATAAGTTGATTAAAGAAGAGGGCAGCCAAGCTCAATTAATATAGAAAAGGCTGAGATGAGCCCTAGAAACTAACAATGTGAGCCATAAAGAGAGATGCTAAGACACAATGATTAAATGATTACAATGAACATATATATAAGTACATGTAAGGGGTGATAAGTCATGTCATTTGGGAAAATGTGTGACTATCATTAATTTTATTATATTAAATATATAATATTGATCTATATGACTGCTAGTACAACATAAATGATTATACATCATTTCACGGTGGTAATATACTTTAGGTATATTACATGTCTTCCCCCCTTTAGAAATGCTTTGTCTACAAAGCACAGATAGAAAGATACTTCTTGTGATACGATGATAGAGTCAATGTAAGTACAACATTGACTCTAGTTAGGTACCTTTGGATATGGGTACATTGATTATTGTATGCTAGGACTTCTATGATTTGGATGTTGATATGGTACCCTGATAAGTTGATCCATCTTAATCTTTTGTGATTTACTTAAGTTAGCATGTTAATATGTGATATTTTCATATTCACTGGTGCGTCAATGGCTTCATCAATGACCGAGGAATGTCAATCATCACTAAATATGTAGATGTTGACTTGTCATTGAATTGTTCCTTGAACTCAGTTTTTGGATGCTCTTTCACCAATAAAGTTTCGTTGGTAATGACACCTTGATTGCCAGTTTCAATCAATTTCATTGAGGTATCTTTATCTATAGTATCAACTTCCATGAACTTTCTTGATTCAATCAGATCGATTAAGGTCTCTTTATCTACAATCTCAACTTCTAAAAATTTCCTTGATTCACTCGCATCCATATATGTCTCTCTATCTACTTTCAAGATTGATATATCCTTACATTTTAGTTTTTTGTTTTGGTAAGCAGGATTTGAATTTGATTCTTCAAATTGTTACTTCAATTGTCTTTATCTTACAATATTTTGTCAACTTTTCTCTTAGCATCCCGTTTCTCTTGAGATTCTCAATCACATTGAATTATGACATCTTGGTGAATTTATGCATGATCTTTTGACAATTCTTTCTCTGAAGATCGTAATTGTTTTTTGAGGTCTCTGGTCTTGTTAATATGCTCTTATAATTTACATTGTAGGATATTCACTTCATTTGTGAGAGATTGGTTTTGTTCACATAATTTATTTACTAGAGAATCATGTTCCTTAATTTCCATAACTGGAGCTTCATTTTTTCTCCTTATGATTTGCCACTTCTTGTGTTAACCCGTCGACTTTATTAGCTAGAGATCAATTTTCTCCCCCCTAAATTATTTATCTGAGAATCCAAATTAATCTTGTCTTCTTTGCTTTTAGGTATCTAGATTCTATGGCTTCACCTCTTTTAACCTTTTAATTTGTTCAAGCAAACTTTGATTAAGGTTCCTTAGGTGAGAACTTTCTTCATCTTTTTCTGATAATTTCTTTTCAAGATCTTCATTTTCTTGTTCTAATTTATGATTGCACTACTTTGTATCTTTTGACTTCTTTATTTGTGCAAGTAGTTTTTGACCAGATCTTTTAGGCTAAAAATTTCCTCATCTTTTCCCAATAATTCATTTGATCCAAACTGCATAAGGAATGAAATGAAAGGTAGACAAGGAAATGTGACACATATAAACATAAACATAGCAGGGAGCACAATAATATAGTAAGAATTCAACTCTTTATTAAATCACAGAATATTGTAGAAAAAACACTAGCTTAGAATGGTGGTAGCTTATCTCTGAAAGGGAGAGATGTCGACTATACTCATTCATCATGAAGTTATTACAAGAGGCCTAAAGGGTGGCCTTTAAACACAAGAAAAAAATCTTAAGGTCAAAAACCATAAACATCAAAGGCAAAGTGCCAAAAGGTCTGTGGGCCTAAAGTGAACACTCCTATTGAGTTCACAATGCTCTAAAATTAAATATTTAATGTGTACATCATGAAGGAATAATGAGATCATCTTTTACAAATGAGAAGGCTCGTATATATATGTGTGTGTGTGTGCGCGCACACACACCTTTTCACTTAAGAGTCATATATTTTCACTACTTTAGTATTATTTGTTTTATTTTATTTATCCCACCTTATAAATACCATGGGTTACAAAAACCACGGGATCATAAACCACCAATGATAAAAACCAAGTAATAACCATGTAAATATCTTTTCACCACTTTATTATTATTATTATTATTATTATTATTTATTTTATTTTTCTCCGCCTTGTAAATACCATGGGTGTATACCATAGTTTACCAAAACCATAAGCTCGTAAACTACTAATGGTAAAAAACTAATTAATAACCGTGTTGATTTAGTGGAAGAAGTGGATGGCCACTAATATCTACCTGAATCATCATTGCCAAACACATTCTCGGAATATTTATATTTTTCTCATTGTTTATCTAGTTCATCCTCTAATTTCTTGATTTGTGACTGTATTTGCGTGTCACTGTGATATTTTATTAAACAAAAAGTGTTGTCACAATATGGGCAATCAACTCTTTGATTTTCAAAATCCTTCCTACATTTAATCTCTTTCATGCAAAAGAGACATTTTTACAAAAATATAGAATTATTTGTGGACTACATAGTTCATGGTTTCATAGTCGATAATCAGTTGGTACACTAATGCAAAGGTCCCACAAAAATGACGTGTTTCATTGACTTTCTTCACACATTCACTTCCTTTCTTCACTTTAGCTTTTCACTTTTCTATTGATCGAAACTAAGGGATTATTTTTATAACCCTTTAATTGGACTTTGAAATATCTATTTAATCTCAATATTTGACCTTCTTAACAATATATCTTAAGAACTTTATACTTTCACCCTTTATTTAATTTAACAATAAATATATTATAAACTTTGATATTTCCACATCTTTGATATTTCCACATTTTCTGCCTTTTTAATACTTCCTCGGGGAATTAAATATTTAGAGATTTAAAATAATATTTCCTTCTGATTCCTAGAAAAGTTGCTTCTTAATAAGCCTCTTGTGAAAATAAGGTTAGAGTTCAATTCTCACTAACAATGTACTTAAATCTTCATTCATATTTGTCTTATACACTTTCTCACTTAAACCCATGCTTCAACATAAAAATAATTTTGACTTTTCCAAGATTTAATGGATACCCTGGGAAGTGAGGATATAACTATTCAATGATTATGTGAACTCTAGTGTAGCTTGATGTCTTAGTGCTTTGTTGACATAGACAAATGTCCTACACCAAGATAAGGGAGTTTACCTAGAGCTAAGTCGCAATGATCTTTTACTCTATTTGGTATAGAAACCTCCTATGGTATATCGCCCGTGTTGGCAAATTGATAGATGAGCTTTAAAATCAAGCATCTAAATCCTAAAATGTAGCTCTAGAACTGATAACAAAATGTAGTCCTAGTATAAACACCTTGCTAGGATTTAAGAAGAAAAAAGGGACAAGAAATAAGTAACTATTCTAGCCATTAGAACTAAAAATAGTTTACTATAGAAGTAATGGTTAAAGTAATTAAAAAATAACCATACATTTAATTAGGTTAGCCTTATTTTATTTTTATTTTTTGTAAGTAAGTAATTTTATATATAAGGGTCCTCAAAGAACTAGACCATAAGTACAAAATTGAGTGTCATCCGGGTTGTAGCTACTGAACTCCTCCAAAAGGAGAAACCAGTTCAACCAACCGGGTAATTCTAACACCTGAGTTCTTATCAGTCTTAAAAAACACAAAGCTGAGCTGACAAAGATGCTACTAGAGGAAGAACTATTAAAAAAAGAACAGCCCCCTATAGGGGTTAGACAATTGGCGTATAGTCTGGCACATACTCTGGCAGATAGCCTGGCCACGGCTCCTCTTCAACAGGTGTCCCGCTGGTTTCCCATTGCATGTCATCGTCCCCAGTGCACACGTCCTTGTTAGCAGCAGTCTCGGCGTCTCCCGACGGAATGTGTGCCTGCAGACCGATGACGACCACCTCCTTGACCTCCTGCCGAACCGGTTCCTTAACGACCTTAGCGTTGCCCGACGAAATTTGCACCTACTTATCTATGGCCATGACTGCTTCCTTGACCTCCTGCCGAGCTGGCTCCTCGACGTCCTCTACTACGCCCTGCTTCCTGAAACTCTCGTTGTCACTTGCGGTGGAGGGCGCTTCTTCCGAAGCCGTGGGAGAGGCTTCTTGGTAAGTGGAAAGAAGTTGGAGGAGGGTTGAGAGCCTCCCATCCACGAGCTGTAACCGAAAATGGAGGTCCTCCACTCCCTGACGGAGTTCGAAGACCAAGTCGTAAAGGATGGTGAAGTTTTCTCGCCACTGCAAGTCCATCTCTGAGTTAGAGGACATCGGCGCCTTGTTACAGGCGGCTCGCCCATGAGAAGGCATCCTCGTGGAAGCAATATCCGGCGCAGGGGGAGGAAAGGAGTACCTGGAGGTTGAAGGAGCTGTGAGGTGGCGCCGTGAAGGGCTCGACTTGGTGTCAATTATGGCTAGGCATTCGAAGCTTGGGACAAGTGCGGTGGAGGGATTGTGAATGGCTAATTCAAGCAGCAGGAGTGATGAGGATAGAGTTGAAGGCGAACCAAGAGGAGAGGCTGAAGCGTGAGGCCGTCGAGGATGCCAGGGAGAACCCCTTCGTGGTCTAACTTGCTGGCGCGGCATGGTTTGGCCCGGTAAGTGGGAATGGTCTGCCAGACCAAGGGGGAGGACCAGGAGCGGTTGGGGGGTCATAAGCACCATGAGCAAACAATCAGAACCAGGCCAGAGTCATGGAACGGTAACACAAACAAACGGAGACATTGCACCCAGCGAAATGGAGGTCAAAGGAGCCCAAGTAAATGCCCCTACGATCGTCGTAAATACAATTTATTGCAGGAGGGAGTCGACAGCAGTTGGCACGAGCCGGGCACATGGCTCGCTGCTTTACTGGCTCCTCCGCATCTCCTCTGTGCGCCATGTGGCTAGCCCTAACACCCCATCCGGGTGTTTGTCCACTTCCGCAGCTCTGCGGATACATTGATGGAGGATAGGGTGATCTGGAGTGAGGGAAGTGTTGCAGAGGATTTCCGATCCATCCCAGTTGACCCGTAGATTAGCCAAGTCGTCCGCTGCCTAATTCGCACTCCTTCTGATGTGAGAAGGTATGACTACCTGATTGGGTTGCAATAACTCTGTGATGGTCTTTAGCCCATGCGAGAGTCTCCAGCTGGGTGAAATTTTGTCCGGATCAGCTCCGTTTAAAAGTATGCCAAGGAGATTGACAATGATTTGGGAATCGCCCTCTACAATTAGCTGAGTGAAGTTGTGATCCAAGGCGAGTTGCAGCCCCCGAGTGAGTGCCCAGAGTTCCGCCACATTGTTCGTGGTGTGACCAAGGGAGCCTGCATTAATGAGAATGATGTGCCCGTGGTGATTGCGGAAAACAACTCCATAACCCGCAACCCCTGGATTGCCTTTGGAGGCCCCATCAAAATTGAGTTTGATAAAGTCAACCAGAGGAGGGACTGATCAAGAGGAGGGACTGATCGTAGGGGGAGGGGCAGAAGGGATAGTGGGGTGAGGGGGAAGGAGAGGTAGCCAGTTCTTAATATCATAATTTCTGAGGGATTATTGGTCAGGTCTGTTTAGTTCCAAGGTTGGAGGTTGAGAATTTCCAGAATGTTGAGGCGGCAGCGATTCCAGCAGTGTTGCCACGGGAGGAAAACGTTCCTGAAGAGTCTTCTATTTCTTTCCTTCCATACCTGCCAAAGGATGAAACCAGGAAGCAGTTGCCAGATACGATTGAGGAGGGGAGAGTGAAACACTTGGTCCCTCTAGTTTGTGATAGTGTCAACGATGTTGTCTTGAACACAATCTGAGGTGCGCATGATGAGCGCACTTTGGTCCCAAATTTGTGTGGTGTACGGGCAAGAAGTTAGGAGGTGATTCATGGTTTCAGCTATCTCCCCACAGAGTATGCAGATGGAAGGCCCCACAAAGCCTCTTTTGGAAAGGTTGTCCCAGGTTAGTATGCTGGAGTGGACCATGAGCCAGAAGAAGAGGGTGATTTTGGGCCAATGTTTGAGGTTCTAGATCTTGCGCCAAATAGCCCGTGTAGGTGCCAGGTTCGGTTGGATCTTGATGTGGTAAGCTTCTCGTTTACCATATGTGCCTCTTGGTCGGTATCCCCATCGGAGAATATCCTCTCCAGTGAGCTTGGGGATTTTTCGTTTGAGCATTTCGTTCTGGTAGGGGCCCAGATCCACGTGGCCATCTAGGTTCATGCTTTCCCTATCAAGATGCCAATGCCGCCAAGTGTTATCTTGTGGGTCATCCCGCCAATAGTCCGCTACTGTTGTCAGGCCCACCTATGTGGCTTGGGTGTTGATGTGCTCAGCCCAATCCTCTTGGTCCAGAATTGGCCATTGTTGCCAGGAATCTTTCCAAAATAAGGTTGTTTACCCGTTCCTAATTTCCCAGAAGGCATGATGGGTGACAAGCTTTCTATTCTTCTTACTCTGAGGGTCCAGGATGAGAGATTCTTAGTAAAAGAAGAGAGCAAATGCTCCCAAGAGGAATTCCAAAGGGCGTTATCGATTAAAGGGATGCCAAGGTATTTGGACGGAAGGGAGCTTCTTTGGAAACCTAAAAGATCAGAGATATGGCACTGAATAGGGGGGGGCGTATTAAAGAAAAAGATTAGGGACTTGTCTTTGTTGCAGTCTAGACCTGAGGCTTCAGAGAAGGTCTGGAGGATCTGGAGAATGGAGTTTGCTTCCCGCACCATTGGGGTGCCCATCAGGAGTGTGTCATCCACAAATTGACTGTGTGAAATAGGAGGGGAGATGCCATGCAGCGGTAGACCTGCCAGAGTGTTGTTTGCAACTGCCACTTGAATGCTTCGACTAAGATCTTCTGCCATGATAATGAAGAGGAAGGGGGAAAGAGGGTCTCCCTGTCTAATTCCTCTTGAAGGGGTGAAGGGACGAGAGGGGACGCCATTAACAAGGATAGAGAAGAAAGCAATAGAGGTAAGGTTCAAGATCCACATCACCCAAAGTTTGTCAAAGCCAAAGGCGAGGAGCAGTTCCCTCATATAGTCCCAGCTTATATTATCAAAGGCTTTAGAGAGATCTAATTTAAGGAGCATACCTGGCAATTTAGTTTTTTGCAGAGAATGAATCACCTCATGAGCAAGAATAACGCTGTCCAGGATTTGTCTGCCCTCTATGTAGCCAGATTGTTCCGGGGAGATGATAGTAGGTAGAATGGGTTTGAGTCTTCGGGCTATCACCTTTGTTAGAAGTTTATAAATGACGTTGCAAAGGGCTATAGGTCTGAACTGCTTGGGATGGTGAGCCTGCCCCTCTTTGGGAATGAGAGTGAGGAAGGTAGTGTTGAGAGCTTGAAGGACTTGTCCAGTAGAACGGGAGTCTTCAATAATTTCCCAAACCTCTACCTGTTGGCAGCCAATTAACATTTTTCATTGTCTGATAAGCTACCTACACCAATGTTTCGCAAACATTGATTTTTCGTCGCAATTTTCAAATGAACAACGATTTTATTCTTTGCACCTTTCCGCACGCCTATCTTCGCTAAGTCTTCACGAGTGTAAGCATGAAGATTTCTCCTTTCGAGGTCACATTTCGATCATTATCTGAACTGCCAATATCTTTTGTGTCATTATGCATATTGCGCCTATCTTTTTCTTGATCTTTACATGATCAGCAATATCCTTTGGTCGGTTTTCATACTTCGATGGATTATATAACTCGGTTTTATTGAATACATTTAGCCTTTGGATTCGCATTTTATGACTTGCCTGAACATTGATTCATTGAATTGCATGGGGGTCCTGATTTATCTTTTTCGTTATTGTTGATCCTTATCATAGCTCTTGGCATATCGATTTTATGTAATTTCGATCTGACACCTTGGTTAAACGTTTGATTAATGCATTGGCGAATACATGATTTTGGGGTTTTGAACTTCATGTCAGATGTTTGAACATTCTGGTATAACACTCGCACGCATTGGTATACTCATTACTCATGCTTTGATTTATTATGTGGCTTGGTTTCATTGAGTTTGCAATACATTTGGATTTGTATTCATTTAACCTTTGGTTTCATAAGATACATGGGCGTTATGATTAAATGATTTATGGCTTAAAACTATGGTGTAATATTGATTATGCGCGTTGGTTTATAACTCACCATTGGTTTCATTGGTTGGCTAATTCACATAATGATCGAACTATTTTATGATGGGTTGAATAGCTATGAAAGACGACAGTTGTACCTTTCACCATAACTATCATGTCTGGCCAGAGATAACCTCCAACCCCCTCGCACACTTTGCATCAATGCCTACCTCCTTACCAGGGTTATCTTTGTTGATTTTTGGGAAAATCTCTTAGCCTAATCTGTTCAAACCCTTGTCCCTTAGCCCAGCTCTCAGTGTGTTATCTCCTAGCTCCTGTAGGGCGAATTCAAACCCCCTGGTGTTCAGAGTTAGTGTTGGTTTCATTATTGCCAGAGAAGACTGCCCCGTAATTGCCCCCAGAGTCACGTTTTTACGTGAGCGATTCTGGGCAAACCGTGTTGAATCAGATCGAACAGTTGAAAACCCAGAACCATTTTTAGCCCCTCTACCTTCATCGTGGGTGGTTTCTTCAGAAAGTGAGCCATTACAAAGATATAGCTCTTGTTTTAGAGGTCATTTTTCAGATTTTCTCAATGGGTGAAAGGAATGTATTGGGTTTGTGTGCGTTTGCCAGAATGTTTTTCACTTCTCCAGATCTGTGCTAA
>ML791690.1:339279-388752 GCA_009831015.1 Picea engelmannii | reverse complement strand
TTTCTTTTATTTAGTTAGTTAGTTTGTTTTAAGTTGATTTTTATTAGTTTCTAGTTTCCTTAGTTCAGATTACTTAGCTCAGATCATTTCTCTCTTTGGTTTTCTTAGGAGACCTTAGAGCGGCCAACGGAGCCGTTAAACTCTTCAGGGTGGTCCATTCCAAACGGCTTGGGTTATTTAGACAACCCTGGACCGGTTCCACTCTCCCAGTTGACGGACAGTCAGTTTCGCCCGTCAACACTACCCTGATCATCGACCAACAGTGGTGGAAAAAATCGCTGGTAAATCTGTCCCGGCCGGGTGCCTTGCCTCTTGGAGTGTCTTGCAGAGCCTGATATACCTCCTCGATTGTGATGGGCCAAAGTAGAGTTGAGTTTTTCTCCCTGGTGACGAGGGTAGGCACATGTTGCATTACCTTAGCTATGGCTTCTGATCTGTTCGGAGACGGTTCCGTGAGGAGGTTTTTATAATAATATGTCAGTGTTGCTTCCAGGTCTTCATGGGAGAGAATTGGCTCACCAGTAGTGGAAATTTAAGTGTGTGATTCTATTGGAGTGGCGGCGTTGCATGACAGATCTGTAGAAGAACTTAGTGTTGCGGTCCCCCTCCTTGAGCCACTGGATGCACGATTTCTGTTTCCATAGAATCTCTTCCTGTGCTTTTCTGGCCTCCAATTGTTGAGTAGTTATTTCTTCCTGGGCTTTCAACTCATCCATTAACCCTTGCAGTCGGATCTGGGTTTGAATCATCTTCATTTGCTCTGACAGCTGCCTTTGTGAGTCGAAGATGTTGCCAAATGTTTTCTTATTCCAGGTTTTGATGAGTTGTTTAAGGTTTTTTAACTTCTGCTGAAATCTGAACATCTTGGAGCCATGGGTAACCTCCACCCGTCTCCACCAGTCCTGGATCTTAGCTTGGAAGTCTGGATGGTTGATCCAAAATTGTTCGAACTGGAATGGTTTTTTCCCCGGTGACGCCGACACTTCCATCCACAGCTGAATGGGCCAGTGATCCGAGCCATGAATATTTAGAATACTTGCCTCCATGGCTATTCCCTACAACATAAGGGAATCAGAGATTAGGAAGCGATCAAGTTTGCAAGCAATTTGGTGTGATCCAGTTCTTCTATTTGTCCAGGTGAAAGTGCCATTGATAGCTTCCAGGTCGATTAGATTGAGTTTATCTATGAGGCTGTTGAAGTCATTAGTGTCTTGATCTGGGCACCGTGAACCCCCTTTTTTTTCCTCCAGATTTCGAATGAGGTTGTAATCGCCCCCTATGGTCCAACGATTGTATCTAGTCAAGTTGGAGAGGTATTCCAGACTCCTGAGGAAGGCTTGTTTGTCCCTTGGGTTGGCTGGGCCGTAGACATTGGTTAGGTGTCCAAGCTTATTGGATCCTATAAGCCTGTAGTCCGCCGTAATAGACCATTTAGTGGTAATAAAATTCTCTAACAACACTGTGTTGGGGTTCCATATAATAGCCAGTCCTCCAGCTGTGCCTGTAGCTGCGGTTGACATTGCTTCCCCTTGCTTCCAACAATAGGGGAGTAGCCTATCAATGTCTTCAGTTGAGCATTTTGTTTCCTGAAGTAGTACTATGTCCGGTTTCTCTACAAAGATTAGATCCCATAGCAATTTTTGCTTGCTATGTGCATTGAGGCCCCTAATATTCCAATAGATAATCTTCATGATGATGGGGGGGTAGGGAGGGGAGGAAAATTGTCTGAGATGAGGTAGATTTTCCCTGAATTGACCATAAAATGGCCTATTTCCTGTATGAGTTTGTTAGTAGACTTCCGGCCTCTTTTCTTGTCATCTTTTTGGGTTTTACTCTGGTTCTTTGATTGACTGCTCTGTATCCCCAAGCCCTTACTGGATCGCGCTGTGGAACCGGCGGAGGAGTTGAGAAAAACCTTGTGTACTTTCCGTAATTGGTCCCGGGGTATAGTGTACAATTTTTGCTGCCTGTAGGCGTGTTTGAGGTGTTCCAGGTCCACCCCGGCTAGATCTTGCTCTTCTATTTCCATATCGGCGTCACCGTCCTCTATCTCCAAGAGATCTTGTGGATCCCCTGCTGTGATTTGTGGGGGGTGATCGACTTCCTTCCCCTGTGGTGGTTGTTCTTCCTCCTGTCCCCTAGAATGGGAGGGGTTATCCACAGGGGGCTCACTGGGATTTATCTTGGTTGAAGGGTCCTCTGGTTGATCTTGTATTATTGCAAATTTGTTACTAGTAGAGGGATCTTTACTTACTTGGTTTTGCTGCTTTCACCCTGCTTGTCTTCTTTTCCCTCCTGGTTGAACGAAGCTATCCTTGTCTTTTCCGTCTTCTGGGTTCCCTTCTTTGTGAGCCGCATTGAGGGGGCATTCTCTGAACAGATGTCCATGTTCATGGCATTTCCGGCACCTAAAAGGAATGTGTTTGTAGTCGATGGTCTGGATCCAGTCTTCGTCCTGGTACTCGAGGTTGATGGTTCCCGGCAGTGGTTTTGCTATATTCAGGTATACACAAATGTGCGCATAAGAGGTGTATCGCCTCTGTTTGGTAGCTTATGAAGACTTTACATAGATTCCGATGGTATTGCCTATACCGGCCAAGACCTCTTCCAGCCATAACTCTTGGGGGAGAGAGTACAGTCGGATCCACACCGGAGCGTGGGCGAAATCTTCCTTTTCAGTGCTGAACTTCTTGGTCCAGAATCTTAAGAAGAGTCCTGCTGAGTTAAAAAAGTAAGGTCCCCCATCAAAGATGCGAGTGCGGTCCTCGAGATTGTGCAGTATGATTGTAAAAAATCCCTTGGAGCCCAGTTGTAATTTATAGTGCCCTTTTGGCTTCCACCAGTACTGTATCCATTTGATTAGATCCCTCTCTGATGGCCATAACCCTAGGAATTTCCCTACGAGGGCATGGTCTCTCATATACTGTTTTTTCTCTTCTATATGCGGAGAGTTGACAATGTACTTTGGGGCCTGCGACGCTTGAGGAATGCATTTTCCAGGGAGCCAAGGTATCGACGCTGTAGCATGTGTGACTGTATTTTCCGGGTCGATGTCCATCTCTCGGTCCTTGAAGGTTCCTTCCATGATAAGTGTGGCTCGCAAGTCTGGCGGCGGCTCAAAGGGTGGCCGCTTAAACCCCTCGTCGATGCTTCCATTCGCGGTGGCTTGGCTGTAGGAGGTGCCATTCAGCCCTCCTTCTTTCTGAGTCATGGCCCCAACGAGGCTGGGAGTGTAGCAGTTCGGCTAGAACCCGAAACCCTAATCCGGATAGCAAAGCACGCGCAGCATTGCAGTTCCATTAGGTTAGCCTTATTTTAATGATAAAAAATCATTTCTTTTTTTTTGCTAGCATGTTCGTTACCTGTGGGACTAGCCTGTGGTCTAAGAAACCATGACCCAGGGGAATCTAAGCTGTCAAAATCACCCGAGGATCACACCCGGTTTGGGCCACACCAACCCTTAACATGGATGGATTTTTTTGGGTGTCTCCTCCTGACTACCACGAGTTTCGAACCTTGGTCATCTTATAGAACGAAACCCTCGAAATCCAATTGCGCTAGTGGGATTTAACAACAAGCAAACATTTCATATTTATACCTAGCAATCAATCGAAGCATTACATAAAGAAGTCATCACTACTATATGAGAATAGTCTACAAAAAAAGTAAATAATCTCATAGTCATTCCAACACAACAAGTAAGGAAGTATTCCCACACCACATGTACACCAAAATGAATATGTAAATAGTGGCCAATTAGCTTCTTAGTTAATACTGAAAGAAGTTTACAATCTCAAGCAAAAATCCCACTTTTCCCTATTGTGTTTATCTTATTTATACAAAAGAGGGAGAGGGAGGTTTATTCTTTTGATTCTTCCACTTGGTTACTCAGTTCTCTTTCTTGGCTCTTTAGTTTCTTTATCCGACAGTCCATTTCTTCCACCCGAGAGTTAAATTCCTTTTGTTAGTTCAAATTTCTTTCTCGACTATTCAAACTTTCTTCTTGGTTGTTTAGTTCACCGTTCATTTATCCTTTTATGCCACATGGAGGGTTTGATTCCCTTTATTAGTTTGAATTTCCTATCCTTCTATTTCACTTAGATGTTTTTTATTCCTTTTATGAGTTCGAACTCTCTTGTAACTGTGAGGTTTCTTTCTTGGTTTGTTTGAACTCCCTTGTTGATTTGTAAATTGCCATAGATATTCCACTAGAACATTTTGTCGCAACAGATCTTGTATCATACTGAGATCTTCCAATATGCATGGTTATTTCCTTAGATCTCATATTTGATTATTACTACCTTAGTGCTTGAATTCATGAAATGGTTGAAATCAAAATGAAATAACAAGAAAATAAATAGACCATCCACACCATTCAACAAAATATGTATCCTAAGAAACCTAATATAGGAGAAAATCCATTTATAAGGTGAGGCATATGCTCTTCTCTCTTTTCCTCAGTTATGAAAATGCAAATACAAAGAAAGGGGCACTCACTATGGAGTTGCCTATGACACTTTGGCCTAAATAGATTCTACATATTCTCCTACCCCCTCTATTATACTCTTAAAATACCACTCCTCGATGCTCTACTCAACTATGGAACAAGTACAATACTAAAGAATGGAACCCTTTCTCCTCCTAGCAGCTCGATATTTAACATAGCTGAAGAATCATCTAGGGTTAGGGTTTTTTCATCCTCAAACCTCGATTGGTGATAAGGTTTTGGACCTTCTAGAATCTTCTATAAAGTTGACATGTGGCTAGACCCACATGTGTGAGTAATGGGGGTTGACATGGCATCCATTCATAACATGGTGGTCAACATGGTAGATTAACTTGTGGATGACATAACTTCTGTATACGAGCTTTGATTGAGGTGATTTGCACATTGTTGGAAAGGTATAGGTGTATAGAACAAAATCAAGGGGTTGTGAGATATGCTTGCAAAGTTTTGACCCTCAAAAATGTTGTTTGATGCCTTAAAATGGATCATGAAGGTTTCAGACTCCAAATTTCCAAACTAGGGCTTGCCTCTAAAATGGGCCATGTAAGCCAATTCCTCTAATTTTTCCACCCAGAAATTACTAAGATAGATGATGATCAATTTTGTATCATACCTCCCCATTTAGGGAGGATTTTGGTCCCTAAAATATTTTACTGAATAAGGTCTCTACATTTTCCCTGGAGTACCATTTTTCCTTGCTTGGAAGTTGTTCTTTCAATCTAATCCACCAAAGGTCATGCTGCCCCTGTCTTGTAGTTCTAGACTTCTTTTGGAAAATGATATATTTTTCCAACTTTGCATGAGATTCTAGTGCTAAGTCCTCTATGGTAGGCAGGACCTTCTCCTCAATTTTCTAATCCAACATGGAAGGCTCATAGAGTTTTAGATTCTTCACATTCACTATTGAGTAAATGTGCATATATGGGGGTAGATTAAGATTGCAAGAATTATCACCACCTTCTCCAATACTTCAAAAGGACCATACTGTAGAGCCTTGATATTCTTACCATGATCCTGTAGTCTCTCCTTATTTAGTTTTAACCAAACTTTGTCTCCCACTTTGAATGATTTCTTTGTTATGTACTGATCATGTCGGGCCTTGTACCTTTCCTGTGACTTGTTCATCATATCCTATACTTGCAAGTGGATCTACCTAACATTTTCAACAAACTTGTCTACTTTCAATGCTTCTCATGTGATGTCTTCCCTCACTCCTCTTTGCTATCCATAGACAACATCTAAGGAAAAAGGTGGAAAATACCCAAACCAAGTTTCAAAAGGGGACTTACTGGTAGAAGTACAAACTGCTCTGTTATAAGATTGTTGAATGTAGATTATATTTTCATCTCAGGTATTTGAATGATTTTGATTGTAACCCCTTAAAATTTGTACCAAAGTCCTATTGACTACTTCTATATGCCCATCTGTTTGTGGTTGGAATAGTGTAGATCTCTTCAACTCAATGTCCATCTTCTCCCAAAGTGTAGTCCAAAAGGAACTAATAAATCGAGTACCCCTATCTAATTTGATGCTCCTCGGTATCTCGAAGTGCACCCATGACTATTCAAAGAACATTTTGTTTCTTCTTGTCCTTTAATGGTATTTTTACAAGGCATGAGAATGCACATATTGCTAAACCTATCAATTACCATAAACAATCATGCCCCTTCCTAGTTGTTGGAAAACCACCTAGAAAATCCATGGAAACACTTTCCCAAGGTTGAGTGGGTACAAGTAAGGGATGATATAAACCTTACTTCCTATTACTAGGCTTTATAGTACAACAAATCATGCATCCTATAATATACCAAGCTACAACCTTTTGCATTCTAGGCCAAATCACATACCTTTGTAAATTGGAAACTGTCTTCCCAACACCAAAATTGTTGATAGTAGCTGTGGGAGGTATTAACCTCCATGTGTAACCTTCGGTTAGAATATAATATTCTGGAAGCAAGAGAAACCCTAAACATGTGTAGAAACCCTAGTATACAAGTCAGCTCAGTAAAATAATTAATATTAAAGTATTCTCCTCTAGAAGGACAAGTCGTCCCAGACAAGTGACAAGAACCACTATAAATAGGAGGCACTTGAGCTCATTTTTACTCACTCACTTCCTCACTCTCTCAAGTATAGCACAAGTTTGGAGCTACAACTACAAGAATGGAAGGTGGATATTCTAGAGTGTTTCTTGGCCTCTCTCTCTAGCGCTATCTAGCCTAAGATATGCGCCCTACTTTCTAGTATCTCTTGGTGGTATTCTTGGTGACATTCTTGGTGGTATTCTTGGTGACATTCTTGGTGGTATTCTTGGTAAGTGCAACTGCAATTGGTGCAATTGAGTATTGTTCTTGTTCTGTGGTTTTGGGAATTTATGTCTGGTGCGCTATATTTGGAGAAAGATGCACTCTCTTGGTTTTTTGTTGGTTCTAGTGCTGCTTCCGGAATCATTCTATCTAGAAAAGTTTATGGTGCTCGAGGGTGGTTGCATGCCTATGGTTGGGTGAAAATATTGTGATATTTTCTATGGTTAGAGGATCACAACGAATATTTTAACAGGTTATGGGACGAAACTACCTTCATAACAATCTAACCGTTGGAATTTAGAGTGGGAGTTCTTTGTCAAGCTCGTTGGAGCACCAGTTGCAGCTGCAGCGAGGGTTTCTGATTTTGTAGCTGCAATAAACCCTAATCTAATTCTTTGAGCACCTTAAGTGAAGTGTTGAACCTAATTTCTATATATTCTAGTGTGCCCTAGCCTAGTGCACCCTCTGGTGTCCTCAACCAACAAAAATGTCAAGTTTGAGTTCTTGATCAAAGGCAAAGGTTGACTGGTCAAAGTCAAAGTCAAAGTTTGAATTTCGATCAAAATTCATTTTGTGGTCAAAGTTGAAATTTAAGGGTTTCTAGTTTTTTGTAATCATTGAACCTTTTTTATTCAGTTTCTAACCTCTTATTTTCAAGATGGTGTCTAGTTTCATATTAGAAGACAAGTTGAACAATGCTGCAAATTTCAAAGGTATGCACTTGTATATGTTTTTCATGTTATATCATCCAGCAAAGAATGAGTGTGTTTTGCAGTGAATGTATAAGAGACCTTGTCCACGTACTGATCTTAGATTCAATACATTCATAGGAACAAGCAGTTGAGGCTCCAGGTTCCAGGTTTGATTGATCAAATTGTGAAGTTCCAATTTGCACATATCAAGTTTGATAGTTGCTATAGTACAAGTAAACACTATAGTTGTGACAACAATCTTTGAAAGGTTCTATAACTGTTAGGTATACTTTGTTTCATGTAGGTACTATTGATATAGATGCATATTGCACTTGTTTGCAAAATGAACTAACTTCTTCTCTAGGAGATATTTCTTGTTTTTCTCCCGGGCAGGTTACCTTGGTAATTATATGATGACTACCATCCTTGTTACCTTAGATATGTTCTCATGAAAATTATATTGGAAACACTTTTTATCTTGTTGTTCTTGTTCTGAGCAGGTCACATGGGATAGCTATGATAAGGAGCTACAATGACAATTTCAAACATGGAGCAGATGACTCCATCAAGTAGTGAGGTAGGTGATATCACCAAGTACCAATTCTAAAGGAAGCGTGTAAAGAAAAATGAGTTTTGGATATGATACACTCGGATGTGTGTGGACCAATGTCAACCTCCTCACTAAGTGGAAGATAAATATCTTGAGGTTTAATAATGAAGGAGAGTAAACCTCCAAGGAGCTCACTGCCTTTTGTAAAGAAACCATGATTAGGAGGGAGTTAATTGTCCCACATAATCCTCAACAAAATGGTGTGGCAGAAAGAAATAATTGATCCATTGAAGAATATTTTAAGGCAATGATGAATGACCAGAATCTATCCATGGGGGGAAGAAACTATGAAAACCATATATGATCAGAATAAAATTCCTCATCATATATTGAAGAACATGACTCCAGAAGAATATTTCTCTATAAATAAGCCAAGTGTTGAACACTTGAGGATCTTTGGTTGTAATGCCTATATTCATATTCCAAAAGACAAAAGAAAGAAGTTGGAACCTTTAGAATGAAGGGAATATTCATTGGATATAGTGAGTCATCAGAAGATTACATAATCTATATTCTAGGTCAACAAAATGTTGAAATCAACAGAGATGTGACTTTTGATGAAAATATTGCCTTCAAGAAATCTATAAAATATTCCATGGATTCCAATGATGCAGAAGAACATGAAGATCCCAAGGAAGAAACTACATGTTCTCCAGAACATCCCAATGAGGAGCCAAAACATCCACTTGAATCTGTGGAACCGGTTATTGTTCCTGAGACCAGAAAGAAGAAGAAATACATAAAGCTCCTAGTTGCACCTTCAGGGAGAGCAAGAGGCCCAAAATATTATATAGTTATGCGACACTCATGACAAGTCTTGTCAATACAGAACCTTCCACCTTTGAAGAAGCAGTCAAGAAGAAAGAATGTAAGGAAGTTATGATGGAAGAATATCAATCCAGCATGGAAAATGATGTATGGGAAATTGTGCCTAGACCTAAAGGAAAGTTTGTAGTAACTTCAAAATGGGTTCACAAGATAAAGCATGCAGTAGATGGGAGTATAGATAAGTACAAGGCAATATTTGTGGCTAGAGGGTTCTTCCAACCGGAGGGAGAAGACTATGATGAGACATTTTCTCCAATTGCCAAATATACCTCTATCAAAACCATCATATCTCTTGCAACATCCATGGGTTGGAGTTTACATCAAATGGATGTAAAGACCGCCTTTCTCAATGGAGTAATTGAGGAAGAAGTATGCATAAAGAAACCTCATGGTTTTGAGGTACACCCGAGAGAAACCCATGTATGCAGATTAAAGAAGGCCTTGTATGGACTCAAACAAGATCCAAGAGCTTGGTATGCACGAATTGACAGTTACTTGACGCGACTTGGTTTTTCCAAGAGTTATGTTGATACAAACTTTTATTACAAGGTTTTGAATGATGCACCTGTGATCATGTTACTATATGTCGATGATTTGTTTTTGATAGGTGTAGAGCCTCTCATTATTTAGTGTAAGAGGGAGAATTCGATATGAAGGATCTTGGTCTCATGCATTATTATTTGGGACTATAAGTATGGAAGAAGAGTGATGAAATCTTCCTAGGGAAAGGGAAGTATGTTGTAAATATCCTTCAGAAGTTTGGGATGATGGATTGAAAATCCATGGAAACTCCCATGGTGACATATATGAGGATGTTGAGAGACTCTGATTCTGATCCAGTAGACTCATTCCTGTACCAGTAATTGATTGGCTCATTGATGTATTTGGTTAATACTCGACTAGACATTTTCTTTGTTGTGAACATGTTGGGCCAATTCCAGGTGGAACCTAGACATGAGCATTGGATAGATCCAAAGCACATTTTGAGATATCTTCATGGGACACTAAATTATGGTTTGAGATATGCTTCATATAGTGACATACAACTACATGGATTTACTGATTCAGATTTGACAGGGAGTGTAGATGACATAAAGAGTACTTATGGTATATGTTTCAGTTTGGGCTTTGCTATGAAATCATGGGATAGTAGGAAACATAAGTCTGTTGCACTCAACACTACATAAGCATAGTATATTGCAGCTTGTGATGCTTGTATGGAAGCAGTATGGCTCCATAAGCTAGTTTCTGGACTATTTGATCAAGTGATGGATTTGAATGTGATATATTGTGATAATCAGAGTTGTGTGAATATTTCATAGAACCCCGTGTTCCATGTCATGTCGAAGCACATTAAGATAAAGTACTATTTTTTCTGTGATAAAGTCCAAAAGGGAGAAGTGATTCTCCAGTACATCTCCACCGATGAGAAAAAAACTAATATTTTGACAAAGCCTCTGTCCAAGATAAAGTTTTCATACTTGAGGGACAAGATGGGACTCGTGGAGATTGCTCCCTTGGTTGAAAGGGAGGAGATGAATTCATCATTTGGGAGGGAGTGTTTATATATGGCATCATGGATAGTCAGTGTGCTGGTGGAAAAACATTCTTGAGGAGGAGAATGGTCCAGGTAGAAAAGATTGCTAGTGCATAGACATTCTCCTTATGGAGAATGGTCCAGGTTGACAGATTGCTGATGTATCATGGACTGGTATTTTCATAAGGCACATATTGTGGTCCAATTAGGAAAATGGTCTAGGACCGATAGTCTCCTGAGGCATAATTAATGGCCCAATCAGGTTGAATAGTTTCCCCCCTAAGGACATGGCGTCCCGATTAGGGTGGTTGATACATGACTGATATTTTCTAGGGAACATATGGGTGTAGATTGATCTCTATGGTACATATGGTGACCCGATTAAAAAATAATCTTAGATTGACATTCCTGTAGGAATGGTCTCTGTAGCCCATGGCGTGGATTTCAACATCTGGGAGGATTGACATTCTTCTAGGATGTATGTCTGGATTAGAATAATGGTCCTTGTATCCCATTGTGGGGAATTCAACATATATTGGGACAATCATTCTTCTATGACGTATGTCCATATTAGAAGAATGGTCCCTGTATCACTCTGTTGAGTGAGTGACTTATGCGAGACACTCTTTTGAGTGCGTTGAGTCCAAAACATGACTTATTCAACATCATGCTTGATTACTCAAGTATAGTATGGCCTCGAGAGATGATGCAAACAATGATATGAATTGTTTCCAAGAGAATGTCGTACTGCATGGTGATAGCTTGTGTAGCTATTAGTTGATTGTAGTGGAGACTATGTGTCTCTAGACAGTATCTATGTACTACTTTGGTGGATGTGTTCCACTAAGAGTGACTGTATGTCACTAGATAGTAGCTATGAGTTACTAGGAGTAGCTGTGAACCACTAGATAACAATTGTATACTACTATGTATCGATACTATTGTGATCTATTGGATGTCATTGTAGTAACTATGTACTACTCCCTGATTGCTATGGAGACTACCAGTAGTGTTGAATGTGTTTCCTAGGTTGGTGTTCCAACCAATAGTGTTGGAGGTGATTGCCACCTATATGGATAGTGATGATGATTATCATGACTTGATCTGCGTGATCATGAGATAGCCTGTGTGGCTATGATGATGCTACCTGTAGAATGGTATGCAAGACTATGTAATCCTTTCCCATACCATGTGAAATGGATGGATGTGTTTGAGACCATTACAGTTAATACCTCCATAGCTAGGAGGGAGTGTTGATATTATGGTATCTACGAGAGATATTAACCTCCATGTGTAACCTTCAACTATAATAGAATATTCCAGAAGCAAGAGAAACCCTAAACAGATGTGTAGAAACCCTATAAAACAAGTCGACTCAGTAAAAGAATTAATATTAAAGTATTAGCCTCTAGAAGGACAAGTTGGCCCAGACAAGTGACAAGAACTAATATAAATAGGAGGCGCTTGAGTTCATTTGTACTCACTCACTTCACTCACTCTCTCAAGTATAATGCAAGTTTGGAGCTGCAATTGCAAGAATGGAAGGTGGATCTTCTAGAGTGATTCTTGGTCTCTCTCTCTCTGGCGCTATCTAGCCTAATGACGCAACCTGCCCCTCACTGAGCAAACCGCTCCCACCAGGACCTTCTTGGCACACGGGCCCGAAGAGTCAACAACTCGCCAACTCCCTCGGGAGTTCTTTACCCACAGTCTTCTCGGTGATCTCCCTTTTCGGATATCGGGAAATCGGCACTCGCATGTTCGCGAGTTAAGTGCTTGCAATCTCGACCCTTCAGTTCTCGAGCCTCGACCTCCGACGGTCAAAGTCAACACTCGAGATATCGCCGCTGGAAATGCTGAGCCTTTGTATTTCAAAACCCCGATCACCGATGCACCAATCCTTCGGCTCAACGCCACCTGGACTCCACTTACTCCCTGGGGCCCCACATGACCACGTCACCCTGGGATTTCACTATTCGCGAATTCACAATGTAAGTGTTCATTGAAGTTGAAAACCCCGAACACCGATTCCGCGATATTCCAGATTCGTGCCACCTGTCCCTCCGACGATCGACGGCTTCGATCAAATCGGGAAATCGTGACTCACGATTTCTCTGACGTACATGCAATTCTTACACTCGCCACCCCCGATATGCCGATACATGACGGCGATGGGTTCCTTCATGCACCTGCGAATTAACCCCCTCGCAACTCCTCTGCGATCAAACGAGCAACGTGTTTCGTGGCTCCTCACAACGACCTTAAGTCGTCGATTCTCTTCCTCTTGAAGAGATCCCCACTCTACCACCTTCGTCCGGTGTGAATTCACGGGCGTCTAATCCCACAGTGAAACAAAAGGAATTATCCCTCCTGAGATTTTGTTCCTCTGGCTCCTTCAGAGAATTTTCACGCACTTCCTGTGCTCGACTTTCAACTACTTTCCGAGTGTTGGAGTTCTCCAAATCTCGTGCACTCACCTGCAACAGAGATGTATGGCTTCCCTTTTCAGACTAACTACTGAGACTCAATCCAACCTGCACTTCACCTGCACGGCTCGAATAACCCCACTCGATCCTGAACAAAAGAGAACAAAAGTTCAACTGCTTAACCTCCTCAACGCACTCTATGCGGAGGTATTCAACTGCACGCTATGCAGGAATCTCCCGGCTCAAGAAAAAGAATAATGGAAACCTATCCCCTCATTCTCTCAGGTTTCGAACCTGATATGCAATCACATATGCAGCATATAGAAGATAAGCATAGAAAGAAGCAAACATGCAAAGGCACAATATCAACAACACACAGAGGTCAAACACATCCATGGAATTGAATCAAGCTTTTCCTATTAATTCAATATCTGTACATGGAGGTTCCTCACGAATTCTCTGTTCTGCTCCGCTTGCTCTCAATTGATAATGCTTATGTTACAATGAATACAATAATACAAAGGAGGGTGCCTATATTCCGTTTTCCCTCTCAAGAGTAAAACTGTCTAATCTAGACTTAATTATTCTATCTAACTGTATTAAATCTAGTAAATGCCTCATCTACCTAAGGACGAGAGCTTATCCGCTCAAGGTCCGTTACATGTATAAGTGCGCTTCATCACATCAACGTATTAATTTTTGGCGCTTCATATCACGGTGTTTCAAAATTTTGGGGCTGGCGCTGTGCAGCTGTTTCCTCTTTTCTCCACGCGCTGGCTCACTTGCTAGGTGAGCGATGCTCCTGCATCATACTCCTCGGCTCAAAAGATTTCATGGGCTCCTGTCCATGAGTTCCTGTACAGTCTGCCCATGTTTGTGAATCACTGCCTCTGGTTCCCAGCTGGCATCCTCTACTGGGTGATTCTTCCATTTCACCAGGTATTCAAAATACTGCTTTCTCCTGGTCTTTCGGCCTACTCGTTTGTCTAATATACATTCCATCTGCGGCTTTTCTGTTGCTGGCATCTGCTTCTGCCACTGGACCACTGGTTCTTTAACACTCCCAGCTCCTGCATCTTCGGCCTTATACGGGTATAGGTCCGAGACATTAAATATCGGGGATATCCCGATGCCCTCCGGCAACTCAAGCTCATATGCGTTCTCGCCAAATTTCCTCAGGATTCGGCACGGTCCAATTTTCTTCATCTTGAGCTTGTTGTATGTTCCCCTTGGGAGCCTTTCCTTCCTCAAGTGCGCCAGAACCATATCCCCAACTTCAAACTGAAGCTGCCTCTTTCTCTGGTCGTCTCTGTGCTTATACTCTTGATTGGACTTCTGCAGTCGTTGTTTCACCTGTGCATGAAGTTCCTGCATGGCCTCTGCGAATTCTTCAGCCCTCGCGCTGCTAGTTTCAGCCTGTTCTGACTCCCTGAGCTCAGACACTCCTCTCGGCTGTGTCCCATACAAAATCTGAAATGGACTCTTACCTGTACTCCGATTCACCGAATCGTTGTACGCGAACTCTCCCTGTGGTAGGATCTGATCCCAACTGGTGTGATGCTCCGTCACCAGACTTCTCAACAGATCTCCCAAGCTTCTGTTGACTACTTCTGTCTGCCCATCTGTCTGCGGATGGTAAGCATAACTGAATGCTAAATCAGTCCCCAGCTTCTTCCATAGCGTCCTCCAGAAGTGACCTATGAACTTCGTATCCCGATCCGAGACTATGCTCCTCGACAATCCATGCAATCGGACAATCTCTTTGAAAAATAAATTCGCGATGTGGGTTGCATCGCTGGTCTTATGACACGGTATGAAATGTGCCATCTTTGAGAACCTGTCTACCACCACAAAGATGGAATCAACGCCTCGCTGAGTTCTCAGCAAACCCAACACAAAGTCCATGCTAATGGCCTCCCATGGTCTTTCAGGTATGGGTAATGGTTGATATAACCCTGTGTTCTGTTTCCTGCCCTTCGCGTGTTGACAAATTATGCATCGGTCAACAAATCTCTTCATGTCTGCGCGCATTCCTGGCCAAAAATATGATTCGCTCAGTTTGGCGAATGTCTTATCATGTCCGAAATGACCTGCCAAACCTCCACTGTGCTTCTCCTTCACCAAATTATCTCTCATAGAGCAATCTGGAATGCACAATTGATTGCCCCGAAACAACAATCCATCCTGAATTAGGTAGTCTATCCATGGACTCCTATCTCTGAGAACTGGGTTCTCGGTTGCCTCGTATGCCTCGCCAAAATCTACGTCACCTGCATACATATCCTTCAAATTTTCAAAACCCAAGGTTTTGACTCTAAACTCCTGTAGCAACAAGCATTTCCTGCTCAAGGCATCAGCCACCTTGTTCGCAGTCCCGAAAATGTGCTTGATCACGAATGTGAAATTCTGCATGTATTCCACCCATTTCACATGCTTTTGATTCAGCTTCTCCTGCTGACTTACAAACTGCAATGTGTGATTATCGCTGTATAAAACAAATTCCTTGGGTATCAAGTAATGCCTCCACTTTTTCAATGCCTGTATGATGGCATAGAACTCCTTGTCGTATGTGGAGTACTTTATCTTCCCATCATCCAGCTTCTCGCTGTAGTATGCCACAGGCCTGTCATCCTGACTTAAAACCCCTCCAACAGCATACCCACTGGCATCACACTTCACTTGGAAGGTTTTTTGAAAATCTGGCAACACTAACACTGGTTGCTCAGTTATCTTTTTCTTCAATAAATTGAAGCTTCTTTCAGCCTCCGCTGTCCACTGGAAAATTTTATGCTGCTTTTTCACAGTGTCCATCATTGCAGCATTGATTCCGCTGAAATTCCGAATAAATTTCCTATAGAAGCTTGCCAAACCATGGAAGCTCCTTACCTCAAAAACATTTCTTGGCGATGGCCAATTCCTGATCACATTCACCTTCTCAGGATCCATCTTTAGTTCATTCGCCGAGATTACAAAACCCAAATAAATGAGTTCTATCCATATGAACGAGCATTTCTTTAAATTTATCAGCAGCTTCTCCTGCTGCAGTCTTCTCATCACTATGGCCAAATGCCTCAAGTGTTCTTCCCTGGTTTTACTGAAGATCAGTATATCGTCCAGGTACACCACCACAAATTTGCCAATGAATTTCCGCAGGACTTCATTCATCATCCGCATAAATGTGCTGGGTGCATTTGTCAACCCAAATGGCATGACCAGCCATTCGTACAAACCCTCGTTTGTCTTGAACGCTGTCTTCCATTCATCTCCCTCTCTCATCCGGATCTGATGGTATCTGCTCTTGAGGTCTATCTTTGAAAAATAGTTTGCCCCACTTAGGCAATCCATCAAGTCGTCCATTCTCAGCAATGGGAACCTGTACCTGATGGTGATCTTGTTTATGGCCCTGGAGTTTGTACACATCCTCCAGCCTCCATCCTTCTTTGGGCTCAGTACCGTTGGAATGGCACATGGACTAAGACTTTCCCTCACTAGTCCCTTATCCTGCAGATCCTGTACCTGCCTTTTGACCTCCTCGTTCTCCTGAGGTGTCAACCTGTACGCGGCCTTATTCGGCAAACTTGCTCCAGGAATGAGGTCAATGCGGTGACTCACACTCCTTATTGGTGGCAACGAACGAGGTAGTTCATCCACGATGATGTCAGCAAACTCTCCCAGTAATTGCTGAATTTCATCTGGCAAGTCGTCCACTCTTGTGCTTGTCAGAACAATTCTCGGCTTCCTGACAACAAAGAATTGTGGATCCTCATCCTTCTCCAGCTCTGTGAGAAGTTCCTTCCCACTCATGAGAAGTATCGTGCTGCTAACTTCTGGCTTCACTTCCTTATCCTTCATCGGCATCAACGTGTGTGCTTTCCCATCCTTCTCCAAGGTGTATGTGTTCATCCTTCCGTCATGAACAACATTTCTATCAAACTGCCATGGTCTTCCCAATAATACATGACAGACATCCATGGGAATGACATCACACAGAATTTCATCCCTATATTCACCCATTTTAAAACTAACCAAGCATTGTTTCGTAACACATACCTGGTGTCCTTTTTGCAGCCATGTCACTTTGTAAGGACTCGGGTGTTTGTTCGTTTTCAGCTCCAGCTTCTCCACCATCTCGGTCGAAACAAGATTATCGGTGCTTCCACTGTCCACTATGACTTTGCATTTCCAGCCCTTGGTCTTGCAAGTCGTCCGGAACAGTCTGCATCTCTGAGCTGTGTCCTCTACCTCCTTCTCGGGTTTCAAAAGGACCTTATGCACTGTTAGTGACTTCCCACTTCCAGTGTCTTCATCCTCCACGTCACGCCTCTGCGCCTCAGCGACGTGAGTTTTTCCCCTGTCCACCTTCCTCTCTGGACAGTCCACGGCTTTATGACCGTCTTTACCACACGTGAAACATGTGATAATTCCTCCTCTTCCTCTTCCTCTACCTCGGGTACGAGGAAAAGTATTGGCGTCAGCATATCCTCCTTGCTGATCATCTTGCTGCCTCCTCGGCTCAGAAATTTGGCTGCCTCTGCTGTGAGGTTCCACCTCTTTCAGCTTTTCCCTGAGGCCTCTTCCAATCCTCCTTGGACTTCTGAGTTCTTTCTTGGGCAACAACTTTGCCTTTAGGCTGGCTTCTCCCTCGCCCTCGCTGACCTTGCTTGCAGCTCAGTTTCTCTTCGGCTTTCAGAGCCATCTGGTACGCATCCTCAACGGTTCGGATGGTCAACATGCTCAATTCATCCTGAATGTCATGCCTAAGACCATTCATATATCTTGCCACCTTTTCGTCATCACTCTCCCGATGACCCGCTCAAATGTTGAGCCTATAGAATTCCTCGGTGTACTCCTTCACCGTCATCAATTTCTGTCTCAGGTTCTGCATGCGCCTGAACAGAGTGATCTGATAATCCCTCGGAATGAACTTCGCCTTCATCTTGGCGATCATCCGATCCCAGCTTTTGATCTTCTGTTTTCCCTTGGAACGCCTGTCTGCCTGCAGCTCGTCCCACCATAAGGCTGCATGTCCCTTCAGCTTGGTGACAGCATGTCTCACCTTCTTGTCCTCTTCGATGTCTTCGTAATCGAAGTAGGTGTCGAGTGCTCGGATCCAATCCAACAACTCCTCTACATTTAGATTTCCCTCATAGGCGGGAATATCCATCTTCGTCTTCGAGCTCATCCTCGAAATGGCTCTGATCAACCTCTCTGTCGAGGCATCTTCTGCGGCGACCTCTTCTTGGTCGTGTCCAACTTCCTCCTCAACCTCAGGATCGCTGAACTCTGCTACACCCGCTCCACGCCTCTGGGTGGCCTCCATATCTTCGAGTCTCGCCCTGAGATCTCGTATTTGACGCTCCATTTCTGGATTCCCTGCCTGTCTACCCCTTCTTCGGGCATCCCTGTCCTCACGATCAGGTGACTGCCTTTCTCTCCTGGGCGGAATTATATCTCTTCTATCTCTGCTTAAAAAAAAACAAAGACAAACCGGCTCTGATACCACTCTGACACAACCTGCCCCTCACTGAGCAAACCGCTCCCACCAGGACCTTCTTGGCACACGGGCCCGAAGAGTCAACAGCTCGCCAACTCCCTCGGGAGTTCTTTACCCACAGTCTTCTCGGTGATCTCCCTTTTCGGATATCGGGAAATCGGCACTCGTGTGTTCGCGAGTTAAGTGCTTGCAATCTCGACCCTTCAGTTCCCGAGCCCCGAGCTCCGACGGTCAAAGTCAACACTCGGGATATCACCGCTGGAAATGCCGAGCCTTTGTATTTCAAAACCCCGATCACCGATGCACCGATCCTTCGGCTCAACGCCACCTGGACTCCACTTACTCCCTGGGGCCCCACACGACCACGTCACCCCAGGATTTCGCTATTCGCGAATTCACAATGTAAGTGTTCATTGAAGTTGAAAACCCCGAACATCGATTCCGCGATATTCCATATTCGTGCCACCTGTCCCTCCGACGATCGACGGCTCCGATCAAATCGGGAAATCGCGACTCACGATTTCTCTGACGTACATGCAATTCTTACACTCGCCAACCCCGATATGCCGATACGCGACGGCGATGGGTTCCTTCATGTACCTGCGAATTAACCCCCTCGCAACTCCTCTGCGATCAAACGAGCAACGTGTTTCGTGGCTCCTCACAACGACCTTAAGTCGTCGATTCTCTTCCTCTTGAAGATATCCCCACTCTACCACCTTCGTCCGGTGTGAATTCACGGGCGTCTAATCCCACAACGAAACAAAAGGAATTATCCCTCCTGAGCTTTTGTTCCTCTGGATCCTTCAGAGAATTTTCACGCACTTCCTGTGCTCGACTTTCAACTACTTTCCGAGTGTTGGAGTTCTCCAAATCTCGTGCACTCGCCTGCAACAGAGATGTATGGCTTCCCTTCCCAGACTAACTACTGAGACTCAATCCGACCTGCACTTCACCTGCACGGCTCGAATAACCCCACTCGATCCTGAACAAAAGAGAACAAAAGTTCAACTGCTTAACCTCCTCAACGCACTCTATGCAGAGGTATTCAACTGCACGCTATGCAGGAATCTCCCGGCTCAAGAAAAAGAATAATGGAAACCTATCCCCTCATTCTCTCAGGTTTCGAACCTGATATGCAATCACATATGCAGCATATAGAAGATAAGCATAGAAAGAAGCAAACATGCAAAGGCACAATATCAACAACACACAGAGGTCAAACACATCCATGGAATTGAATCAAGCTTTTCCTATTAATTCAATATCTGTACATGGAGGTTCCTCACGAATTCTCTGTTCTGCTCCGCTTGCTCTCAATTGATAATGCTTATGTTACAATGAATACAATAATACAAAGGAGGGTGCCTATATTCCGTTTTCCCTCTCAAGAGTAAAACTGTCTAATCTAGACTTAATTATTCTATCTAATTGTATTAAATCTAGTAAATGCCTCATCTACCTAAGGACGAGAGCTTATCCGCTCAAGGTCCGTTACATGTACAAGTGCGCTTCATCACATCAATGTATTAATGTTTGGCGCTTCATATCACGGTGTTTCAAAATTTTGGGGCTGGCGCTGTGCAGTTGTTTCCTCTTTTCTCCACGCGCTGGCTCGCTTGCTAGGTGAGCGATGCTCCTGCATCACCTAAGATATGTGCCCTACCTTCTAGTATCCCTTGGTGGTATTATTGGTGACATTCTTGGTATTATTATGATATTCTTGGTGGTATTCTTGGTAAGTGCAACTTCAATTGCTTCAATTGAGTATTGTTCTTGTTATGTGGTTTTGGGACTTTCTGTCTAGTGCACTATCGTTGGAGAAATATTTTCTCTCTTGGTTATATGTTGGTTCTAGTGCATGCTTGAGGAATGTCATGGTAGTGATTGTGCATGGTACACCTTAGTGATGGTATCATACATTGTTAGAGGCACATATTGGATACTTGTCATATGGTATGGTACAAGTTCTAGTACTTGGTATGGTACATGGTTGATGCATGAGATGGTACTACATGGTTGATGTACATGGTATGGTATAGATTGATGTACATGGTATGTGTTGTGGGAAATATCACCCTGCAGACAGGTTGTGCTCTCCTTAGCTGGGTTTTCTTCAACTAATACAGTTCAAACAAACGGTACCTAACATTCCTAAATTCCATCCATTCATATATGAAATGAGAGAGAAAGGGAGAAAGAGAGGGAAGTACATGTTTACGTCAGTTGTCCTTGCTACTCCTTGCCTCTTTGAAGTTGGATTCAAGCCAGCTCCAAATGCATTCTACCTAGAAAATAATAAGACTACCCTCCTATTCTACTAGTTGCAACAAGTTAGGTATATAATATCCTAATCAAGTTACACTCATTCAAGCATGAATTGAAACAACAATGGAAATGAGGAAATAGGCCAAGTTAATATATATATGAAACAATGGAACTTACAATGGGATGCAAGCTTCATCCATTCTTCTCCTTTCTATCCCCTTATGTGCACTACCAAAATACTCTTGAAGTCTGAGATCAAAATTTTGATGCCTTTAATATGAACCCCCTTTCAACCTTGAGAGGCCAAGTTTATATAGGATCTTAGGAGGTTTAACCAACATAGGGAATCAGGGGAATGGTTGAGGATTAGGTGCATAAGGTTGAGATTCTTCCTCCTTAGGTTAGGATTGATTGCCCAAAGTACAATATCTCAAGATCATGAGTCACCCCAAACCATAGCAACCCAAAGATCCTCGGAACTTGTCCCACAAAAAAGGAGGAATAGATTAAAACTCTCCTAACATGAAGGACGTTCCCATAGAGTAGGAGAAATGGCATATTGGAAGCTCCCAAATGGTATACCAAGGGGCATCCATGAGGAGGGGACGCTCCCTATGCATGAAAAGGGGGGCATGCTCCTTCCAACTAAGCCAAAAATTGAAGGAAAAAGTCATGTTTTTGACCTCCAAAATGGGTTTTTCTTCTCTCTAATGGCTTGGGATGATAACAAAGTATTGTTCCATGGTGTCAGAGTGATGAAACACAAGTGTGACACTTAGGAAAGTGTATTTTTGGAATTACAACACTCAACAACACAACTGTACATAAGTGTGACACTTAATGAAAAAGTGACATAAGTGCGACACTTAATATGACACTAGGTAGTGTGCAAATTTTATGTATAACAGATTTCCCCCTAAAATGTGAGGTCAAAAGAAAACATTGATGGCCAAAAATTTTTACACATGTGAGGGGTGTTGGAATAGGAGAGCTGGACGGAAGTTGCAAACAAGCATCAAGCAGTAAATATATAAATCATCCCAAGGTAGGAATACCCATGCTCGGTACAAGATGACTCAAAGCATGGCCACCGACCAATACACTGTGGATCCATGAAAATATGAACTAAGGATATGGCCACCAAACATACACCATGGATCCATATCTTCATGACATGATCAAGTTGTATCCATGAGATTATACACAATGGAGCTACAATATGACAAAACAACATAGCCACAGACCAATACAAAGTGGATCTATGTGACAATATATACAATAGTGTCAAATGATGTCCAATGCAACCTAGGAAAAACACATAAAAAAATGAGTTCCCAACCCAAGGTCTTCATCCTGATCCTAAAATGGTACGAATCTAGCCATGTGAATAGATGTATTGATGTCGAACATGGTAGAAACCACTTGATTACCGGTCATTAATGTATACCGTCAACAAGTGCGAGGGAAATCATCAGTGATGTAAATGAATCCCAAGGTACCCTAGTACAATCCAACATGCATGGATCAATGAGATGAATTTGAACACTCGGTGGAGTCTTCCGATCAAAAATCAATGATACAAACCCACTGTCAAAAATGAGGAAACCTGCCATTGAAGCATGCAAGATCCAAGGTACTAATTGGTTTCTAAGTCTAATTCCTAGATAATGTGATGAATTCGACAAGAATAGACTCATCAAAGGAGGGACATGACATATCCCCCATTAACAACATGAAACAAATGCAGGATAGTGATGAATAGTGATGAATTAAATGGGGGCAGACTCACACGGGTATGAATACTGCAAAGTGGTTGTAAGGTTGATACTTCCTTTGAACATTGTGTGGCACAACAATTGACTTGGAATAATTTTACTCAACAAGGAAAGGATCAAAACATAATGTGATGATCACTATAGTGTGACGACAACCAAAGATTCTCTTTGAAGGAGTCAAAAGAGTATGACGATGTGTAGAGCATGATGAAAACCAAAGGTTCTCTTTGAATGAGTCGAAAGAGTATGATGACACATGGAATTCAAATGACTTGGAGAAACAAATTACCCAACCATATGACATAATGTATACATGTGCCTTGTTCAAGGGCAACAAACAATTTTCGTAATGTTTCAAAATATTGACCCACTTCCAAAAAAATTTCCCCCCACCATGATCGACGCGTACCTCTTTATTTTTACACAAGCTTGAGGAGGATAACATAGGCTTGTACTATAAGCTCATCCTTTGCATGAGTCCCTCTTCCCATGTTTAATGAACTAGAAGAAGTAGGGGTTCGATCCCATATGGACCCTTCAATGTAAAATTTTATGAGTCCAGAGAAGGTAAACTCGATGGTCTTTTCATATTTAGAGAGTATGAAATCATGTTAAAGAAGACTCCAGATGGACTTTTTTGTAAGTTTAGTCTCCTAATCCCGAAAAAGTATAAAATAATACTTAGGATAGCTCTCCTAACCAATATGGTCAGGGTGTTCCTTTTTTGTAAGTAGTCTGATGAGACCTAAAAAGAGATAAACTATCACTTGACAATTGTGCTTTCTAATTCACTTTAACGAGCGTGAAAGACAACAAGATCACTCGACAATATATTCATATTTAGGGAGTCTGAAAAGAGCTTAAAGGAGACTCCAAAGAGTTCCCTTTTTATATATCTTTTACGAGTCTAAAAAGGTGATAAAAGTATACTCAGTAAGATATTCTCATGTATTTATGACTATGAGAAAGAATAAAGACTACGCTCGGTAACATATTCTCATGTATTTACAAGAACGAGAAAGAACAAAGACTAAGCTCGATAACATATTCTCATGTATTTACGAGCATGAGAAAGAACAAAGACTAAGATCATGATTGGTTTCATTTTTAGACAATATTGAAAACAAATTAAAACCATACTTGGCTAGGTTTCATTTTTTCGCGATCTTGAAACTATAAAGTAAACTACGCTCGGAACCAGTTTCATTGTTTAACAAGCTTAAAACCGAAAACTAATTGTTCTCGAAACTTCCCAATGTAATGTCCAAAGGTTTCGAGGAAGGATACCCATGGGTGGTTGGTACTTTCCCCCCAACTTGAGAAGCTAGCAGCTTAACTCCAAAATGATAACCAGAGGCTATAGACATTCCCCCCAAGTTTCATTTCATTCACTGACTCTTGTACTATCACCAATTTCTATACAACAATAGACTCCTGGTTACTAATAGATAAATGTTCACCAGAGCAGGAGGAAGAAAGAGGATCAACTGACCCAGGTGGATGAAATGAAGGTTCAGGTACGAGTTCTAATAAAAGACTCGACTTAAAAGGAGAGGTGGTTGTTTCATTTTTTAACGATCTTGACACATGAATAGAACTATGCTCATAACCTCTAGGTTCGATTCCCATATATTTGTTTCATTTTTTAACGAGATTTCCATAGAGAATAAAACTATGCTCGTAACTCTCTGTTTCATTTTTTAACTTGCTTGACATAGAAAAGAGAACTATGATCATCCTCTAAGTTCAATTCCTAGACCTCTATTTCATTTTTTAATGAGCTTTACATAGAAAAGAGAACTATGCTCACCGACCTCTTCTTGATCATGGCTTCCAAGAGGACAATGCTATGGAAGGAATAGATGCTAAGGGACCTACCTCTATCATGGATTCCAAGAGATATTTGTTGGATGAAAGAATAACACTATGGAAGGAATCCATGTCGAGGGCCGCAATAGGGGTAAGGAGACCAGGCTCTAATAGCCCTATCGAAGAGATCACTATGTACACTACTAGATCTAAGTCAAACAAAGTCAAGCATACAGTGAGAATATCATTCTCACCTAGAGTTGAATGCAGGGAAAACGTTGCCATATAATTAACCTATGGCAGGGGTGATACCACTTTCACATAAGAACCATCTAGGGAAGGCCGGTGGATGGCAGGAAAAGTAGGACCAAAAAATGAAATATGATCGATAGTCACAAATTTTCCATTATGAGGGAAAGATATCACTCGAAAGAGAGTGGAAATGATGCATTTCATGGAATATAAATAATTTCATCCAAGTAGAAAAGTAAAATCCAAGGGGTCCCAAATTACTATAACATCAATAGAGACGATTTTCCCTCCTAAAGTAATGAGCATCTGCATAAGGATCCCTAAAGGTTCAGTGATTTGTTTGTTAAAATATAACAAATTCTAGGTTACCGACACAAGCTGAGGACAACATAAATCTTGCCAAGAAGTTGAGGATAAAATACTAATGGAAGCACCTTCATCGACAATAGTTTGAAGAATGTCCCTACCACAAACCTGAACAATGATTTAGAAAGGTACATATGAAGGAAGACGAGGTCCAATAATCCCATGCCAATAAAAAATAATGGCCTCACTACTTGGAGGGGGTTCCACAGTAGAAGGAAAAATTCTCCCTTGTAAGGAAGAATCAGTGTGAACAAGGAAAACATGAGCGGTATCGAATTCACTCTCTTACGGGAGAGTGGGATCGACCAATGATGGGATTGGATCGATCACTTGGTGAATGCCACTCTCTAAGGAGAGAGAAGGATAGACTAATGATGGGATTGGATAAACCACTTGGAGTTCACTCTTCAAGGGAAGAGTGGGATCAATCGACGATGGAACCAGATCGACCACTTTAACTTCACTCCTCGAAGGAAGAGTGGGATCGACCGATGAGGAAACCGGATCAACCACTTTAGCAACTATGGTAGGTTGGGAGAGAGATTATGATAATTAGTTGGAAGTTATGTATGAGAAACAATCATGTCTTCCAACAATTTCAAGGCTTCATCCACACGAGGGAAAGGGTGATCTTAATTACTATCTTCACATAACCTATAAGGAAACTTGACTCTACTTTTCTTTTTCCCAACATTACTTTCACTAGTTGATGGTTCATCACCAACATGACCTATAGAGGCTAATGATAGAGTTTGTTTGGAACTCGTGTACCACACATCTAAAACCTTGGGAATACCAGGGAAATCCTTAAGAAGGTGGTCACACTTACAAAGCCTGCAAGGGAATTTGGGCTTGCAAGTTGTCTTGGTAGGATTTTGAACCTCATCAAAATTACCAGTCTGATTGATAGTAATTGGTTGATTGATTCCAACATGTCCTGCCGTGGTTGGAATTTTTCCCCCTTTCTTATTTTTCTTCTTCTTAATCTTCCTTTTATTCTTCTTCTTATCCACCTAGTTACCAACTTCATAGCTTTCACTAGGCGAAGGAGAAGAAAGGGAAGAAGACACAATCAGAGAATAAGATGAAGGGTTAACATGAGGTGGATATTCTTGGGGTGAGGGGATTGAATTTGAAGCACTAGGATCATTCAATATCACTGGAGTGGAAAAAAAAATACCAATAATCTGATAGTGAGTCCGGGAAGACTCAATGTGGAAATATAAGGAGGACCAAAGTTTCCAAAAGAAGGAAAAATGAAAGGTTCCCGGGGAAAGGGGTTACTTCATTGGTAGTTCCAAAGACTGATGCCATATACACTGATTCAAACTAAGGTCCTCTAGGGAAAACAAACAACACATGCTAAAAACTCTAGGAAGAAAATGGGTAAACAAACCTTCCCACAATGAAACCACTAGTTGGTGATGAAATCCAACATCGTAGGATCAATAGGAAAAGGGGCTAAGATAGGGTGGGTGGAATAGTTGCATTGGTGACCTTCTTAATGCACTTACACCCTAGTGCAAGTTCCCATGCAACACAACCACAGGTTACCCTCCAAGGATCTGGAGTGAGTTGGACCAACGTATGTTCTAGGTACATCAAATACTTTCCCCTTCACCGTCACCTTATGTATGAACCCTAAAGATTATGGCCACTAAGGCTACCACTTACAACAATAAAATCCAAGGGAAACAATCAACAGTTGAGTATACATGCAAGGGTAGGGTTGAAACCTAAAATCCCTTTGATAGGTGCCTCTGACTGAGGTGTGAACCTCCCAAGTGATCCCCAAGTGTCTAATGACACCGTTTGTAATACATGCAGACCACTCCACCAGGACCAACAAAGTGTGGTTAGTTACTCTTTTGGCCCCAATGTGACCTCGTGATTGACCCTTATGTGAGAAGGGTTTCCCAGGAGAGTGATGCAGCAAATGGATTTCTTTCCCTAACTCAAGATTCTATGCTTTTTTTATAGCTTTGAAAAGTTATCTTCACCACCTATTCCAAATCCCTACAACTAATCTAATGCAGGTTTGTAAAACCCTAGGAAGAAAAGTTTCTAGATAGATTTTAATTAGCACTTTGATTTCATGGTTGTTCGTTACTCAAAGGTATGGAAATTAAACTGATCATATTTGGACTCGACTCTTAAAACCATGCAAAATGAAAATGAAATGCAAAAATTTCAATTTCGATGAATGCTAACTATGGAAAGGAGAAGAGTCTTTTTTCCATTTGCAAACACATAAACCCAATGCAATGCAACAAAAACAATTCCTAAATCCCAAGAAGATGTTCAAGACAATGCTACTAAGTAGAATGGAATTGAATTCTCTTTGTTTGGTTCTAAAATGCAATGTAATCAAATGCAATTTATTAATGCTTTTTTTCTTTCAAATGAAATGAAAGAGTTCAAGGATGATATAGAGAAGAACATGAAGCAAAAACAATATCCAAACAAAGACGCATTCACAAGCTCGAAAACTGAAATAATCAAACGTAGAAATGACCTCTAACACTCATTAAAGAAGACAGTTCGAAAGAAAACAATCACTCTAAAAAGGGCTTTAAAACCAACAGATCTATGATCAATTAATGTTGCAACAAACCCTAAAAGATTCAGAACTGACTTGATGGATCAACAATCACCAAAAAGAGAACTAAAATAACAGTGTTTGATGCACTATATTGTCTCCAAGTTAATGAAATGAACTTTCAAAACTGACAAGAAAATAACTTGAAAGTTTTCAGAAATAAAAAGACAGAATTCTAATGATTGGACAATCACCAAAAAATCAGAACCATTGACAATCAAAACTGCATCGAAGGATAGGTTGAGCTCTCCTTAGCTAGATTTTCTTCAACAGATACAATTCAAGCAAATGGTACCTAACATTCCTAAATTCCATCCATTCTTACATGAAATGAGAGAGAAAAGGAGAAGGAGAGAGAAGTAGATGTTTACATCGGATGTCTTCACTTCTCCTTGCCATTCTAAAGTTAGATTCAAGATAGCTCCAAATGTATTCTACCTACAAAAGAATAAGACTACCCTCCTCTTCTACTAGTAGCAACAACTTAGGTAAATACTATCCTAATCATGTTACACTCATTCAAGCATGGATTGAAACAACAACGGAAATGAGGAAATAGGCCAAGCTAATATATATAATAAACAATGGAACTTACAATGGGGTGCAAGCTTCCTCCATGCTTCTCCTTTCCAGCCCCTTATGTGCACTGCCAAAATACTCCTGAATTCTAAGATCAAAAGTTTTATGCCTTTCATATGAACCCCCCTTTCAACCTTGAGAGGCCTAGTTTATATAGGAGCTTGGGAGGTTTAACCAACATAGGGAATCAAGGAATGGTTGATGATTAGGTGCATAAGGTTGATATTATTCCTCCTTAGGTTAGAATTTATTTCCAAAAGTAGAATATCTCGAGATCATGAGTCACCCCAAACCATAACAACCCAAAGATACTCGGAACTTGTCCCATAGAAAAAGGAGGAATCGGTTAAACTCTTCTAATAGGAAGGAAGCTCCCCTAGAGTAGCAGACAGGGCATCCTGGATGCTCCCAAATGGTCTACCAAGGGTCTTCCATGAGGGGGGATGCTCCCTATGCATGAAAAGGGGGGTGCCCTCCTTCCAACTAAGCCAAAAATTAAAGGAAAAGTCATGTTTTCAACCTCCAAAATGTGTTTTTATTTTCTCTAATGGCTCGTGATGATGACAAAGTGTTGTTCCATGGTGTCAGAGTGATGAAAAACAAGTGCGACACTTAGGAAAGTGTCATTTTGGAATTACGACACTCATCAACACAACTCTACACAAGTGTGACACTTAATGAAAAAGTGACACTTAGTACAACACTAGGTAGTGTGAAAATTTTACATATAACAATATGGTAGGTTGTGGTATATGGTTGATGTACATAGTTGATGATTAATGTGCATGGTTGATGTACATGGTATGGTAGAATTTAATGTACATGATATGGTACAAGTTTTGGTACATGGTATGGTTATGGTTTTGGTATCCATGTGAGTGTATCTGGTTATAGTTGGTTGATCTAAAATTGACAGTGACAGGTTGGTTGATGTGACAATGATAGGTTGGTTGATGTATCAATGACAGTGGGAGTTACAGGTTGATTAGTGGTAGTGACAGTGAGTCTACACTTATATTTCAAGGCGACAGGACAAGGCAAGGAAAGGGGGTTATAGCCTCCTTTTGGTTGGTGTTAGAGAACTCAGGGAGTTGGTGCTTCCTTAAGGTTGGTTCCTATAAATCAATGGGTTGGTGCCTCCTTCTGGTTGGTGCCGGAGAATTAAAGGAGTTGTAGCTTCCTTCAAGTTGGTGCCTCCTTCCAGTTGGTGCTGGAGAATTTGGAATTTGTGCTTCCTATGAATGTATTATTGATATATATATATATAAGAAAACATCGTATGGTTTTCTCCCATTTGGCTTTCCATGTAAATTATGGTGTATTGTGCATGTGTTTATTTAATGTGATGATACTGCTTATGGTTATATTCTCATGATATATTGAATGCAATCATAAATGATATACTGTTGATAAAGTTGAAGTTTATATATTGTGATTGAAAGTGGTAAAAAGTGTTCATACTGATTCACCCCCCCTCTTAGTATTCCAACACAACCCTCTGAGTTAAATACAAATAACACATCCATATCTTCTCTTTAGAAACATGAGGAAATGATTTCGATCATTCAAATAATTTTAAAAGAGTATAATAGTTATAACAAAAGATAATTTGATAAGCATACTTCAAACATCTCACACTCATAAATTCCAAGATTTGAAACATAATTGAAATCATGCCCCAGAGTGATTCTTTGTGGATTTTTATTCATGAAATATATTCAACAATACACAAAATATTTGACAGTCATATAAATGAATGAGAATACTCCATGATCATATAAGATTTTTTTTTTTTAAATACAAGAAGAACACTCAAGAATCTCAGCCTTGTGCTCAATTCAGACATCCAAGCATAAAGCTTTGAGAAAATGGTGTAGAAGAAGAAAACGAGTAGAGAATATGGAGATATATTTTTGTTGATCAAAATATTAGTTGCATTTTGATGTCTGTACCTTCTTTTGCTGATCCTTTGCTCCTGCCCTTCTGATAATGGGATTTTTTATGAAGCCCTCTCTTGCTTTTAAAAACCAAATCTTCTAACTTCTCGAGTAGCTGGGGATTTTTCTTTATTGAAAATATCACTTTAATTAATGAATCAATTAAGTCTCATTAATTTATTTTCATAATTGATATTTGTATCTTAAAATGGGTCCTTTTCCATCTTTAATAAAAGTTTTTTTATAAAATTTTATTTTGAAAAAATTAATTAATTTCCCTTTTAAAAATGGGATTGTGTTTTACTTTTCTCGATGGTATATCCAACTTTTCAACCATGGAAACCAATTTAGATGTGGTATTGATCATATTAAATTTCCAACGAATCCTCCTGGGTGTGATTTGATTTCCTGGATCTCAAGATAGGAGCTCGTGAAGTCTAGTTTTCAAACAGATTTATTAGCGAAGCATAAAAATATGGCTAATTGGTCTTTTAATTTTTTAGAAAATTATGGAAAATTTAAGCTCTCAAGACCTATCCCATCATCTTTCTCGTTGAAATACATTTCCAACTAGGTATATTTTGAGTGATTTTGACTCCCAGATCTCAAAATATGGCCTCTAGAACAACATGAATCAATAACTGTTGATTGATCTTCACTCAACAATCTGGGCCCTTGATTAAATTTCACCCTTTCTTTTGAAAATTTCGACTTGTCTTCATAATATTTATCCCATATGCATGGTATTTTCATATATTTTAATGTATATATTACAAGGTGTAACATAGAATTAACGTGAAACAAAGGAAGACTATGAAGATTTGTAAAATTCGACCCTTGGAAATTAATTAATTAATTAATATTTTAAATACCCAGTCAACCTCCACCTCATGCCCATTCATCATGGTTCAATAGTCCACATGTCACCACATGTCATCACGTGATAGGTCAATAATCTACCACATGGAACCAATAATAATATGCCACGTGTCTCCATTAATAATATGCCATGTGTTTCTAATGGTGGGTTTCCATGTGTTTCCATTAGTTAGGTGCCATGTGTAACTAATAGTGCACTGCCATGTGTCATGAGGTGAATGGTTGCCAAATGGAGTAACTTGATTGGTTACTAATTCATATAAATAATTCAAAATATTAGTTAAGTGTGGGAAGAAGGTGGAATGAGAGGGAAGGGGAGGGGAGGGTAGTGTAGGGATAGGGTAGATTTGTGGGTGACACACGTATTAAGATGAGGTAGGATGGCGTGGGGTGGGGAGGTGAAATGTAGGCAACAAATTAAGGGGGTCACGGGGATGGAGGGATAATGAGGTGAAGGAGTATGTCAGGGTTAGGTTCATGGGTTGGGGAGTGAGGGAAGTGTGAGTGGGTGAGGGAAATAGTATGACCGATGAGTGAAGAATAAGTTAAGTGTGGAGTAAGGGAGTGGTGAGTGAGTGGAGTGAGGGGAAATGGGGGGGATAGATAAGGCGGGAGAAAATAGAAGTGGGTATGGAGGAATCATAGTAACAATATGAATCAATGGAATCAATGGACAAGTGGAATCAGGAAGGAAAGCAGTAAAAGGCACAACATAATCTATATCGTTAGAAGATGGTATGGTCATTGATGTGAAATTTATGGTCATTGATGTGAACTTGACAAGCCATGAAGACTTTAATTCAAGTAACTTTGAATGCTTTTTATATATGTAGGTGAATTAAAAGAGGAAGAAAAAATCGAAAAAGAACACCAGAAGAGAGGAAATAAATCATATACATGAAATCCCACATTGATCTACATGACAACTTGTAGAATAGTCAAGGAAGAGAAATTCCCAGAGAAAGAGATCAGAAGCATGAAGATAGGGAGAGCACATGAAGTCATAGAAAGATTTTTCAGAGAAGGTATATCGATAAGGGGAGTTACCCTTTTACCAATGATGTCAAAGGGGGAGAAAGAGAAAGATCATAAGAGAAATATTATAAGCATGAAGACATGAAGAGTAGCCCAAAGGGGAGATACCTTTTGACATTGATGTCAAAGGGGGAGAGAAACATGAGGAGAGAAACATCGGAGGAGTATTGGTCACAGGTGGAGTATGATTGTGTCCTTCAATGCCAAAGGGGGATATTGTTGGACAATTAGTTTTCATTGATGTTGCTCGATAGTTGGTTTTCATTGATTTAAACAAGTAGTGGTTGTCATTGATGTCAACAAATGTGATGGGTGTATTTGGAGAAGTATCCAAAGTGGTCCCCTTATGGCGTAGCTCTAAGAATGGATCTCATGGAAAGAAAATTTGAAGAAGTGTACAAGAAAACCATAGGTGTGTTCATGAAGCCCGAATTTATTTGAGGAATAAGGACATGAATGGCAATGTAAATGTAGGTAATACACTCATAGATGGATAGTCATCATCATGTTGTTTCCAATGGTAGGTGGAATTTCACGTAGTTCCTCATAGTTGAGGAGTTAGGAGGTAATGAATTTGGAATCCCAAAATATGGTTTAAGAAGCCCCTAATTGGTTGCAAGTCATTAATGAAAAGGTAAAGTGGTTGTAACAAGAAAGTTCAAGAAGCCCTAAAGTTAAGGAAATAGGTTACTTAGAAAACGTATATATATACCTCAAGAAGTCACTCATAAGTACATTCACACGCACATTCTATTAAATATATTAAATGTGAGTAAGTTATTCTTATATGAGATAACCAAGGATATATGAGGAGAATTTCATAGAGAAGATGAAGTGAAGAAGGGAAAAATTCCAAGGGATGATGAAGTCTTGTGATAATGTGTTCTAAGGTATGTTATTTAAAGGTAATCTTACCATTTTTTCTATAGTGTTTTTTCTAGAATGAATAAGATAGAAAAAAATTGGAGGTTGTTGAGAAGACATATCAAGGTACATGTGTAAAAATTTTAGCTTCTGGGTCATTGTAGTTCAGGATATACACTCTATGGAAGATAGGGTTTTTGGCTAGTCTTGAAAGTATTCTCAAACATGTGCTCTGAGTAAAACAATCATTACTTATTCATAGAGGATCCAAATAATGTGAGACCAATTAAAGTGGAAATATAATAGTTTGTAGTATCTTGTGTGCGAGTTTCAGAATCATATACCAAATGTTGAGCATGGGGAATGTTGTACAAGTTCACTCTCTAGAGTAGGATAAAATTCAGGAAGGTTTGTCATTTTTGCTATAACTTCAATTATGAGAAGTTTCAAACCCTGAAATTTTGAGGAGATGGAAGAAATATCTCCAATTATATGTGTTTACAATTTCATACCTTTATTCATTACATGTACATAGTTACACTTGTTGAAATTTAGGGTTTGTGACTAGTCCAAAACTAGTCCTATGAGACTAAGGTAAATTTTGATGAAGATGTTATTCTCTTGTTGCTAAAGTTGAGGAAGAGCTACAGGTCTGTAATCTTGTGTATCAGGTCATCTACACGATCAAAGGTATGATTATGTGTTATTTTTTAGGCTTATTCTTATGTTGTTATGGTACATTCTTGAGGCATGTCATGGTAGTGATTGTGCATGTTACACCTTGGTGATGGTATGATACATTGTTAAAGGCACATCTTGGATACTTGGCATATGGTTTGTTGTATGGTATATGAGTGATATGGCACATGTGTTATGGTATCTCTTGGTACATGGTTTATGGATGTTGACACATGCTTGAGGCACATGGTTTGAGGTACATATTGGTTAGTTGTTGATGATGTTATGGTCATGCCTTTAGTACCTTGTTGATGCATTGGTATATGTTTGAGGCACATATTTGGTGCATAGTGTGAGGAATATTATTGGTACATGTATGAGGTACATGGTTGATGTACTTGGTATGGTATATGGTTGATGCATGGTATGGTACAGGTTGATGTACAAGTATGGTACGTGTTCTTGTTGATGGTTGATGTACATGGTTTGGTGATGGTTTTGGTATCCACATGAGTGGATCTGGGTACAATTGGATGATGATGGTATATCAGTGACAGAGACAATCATAGGTTGGATGATTGATTGATCATCAATGACAGGTTGGTGTGATGATGCTAATCACGACTTTATGTGATAGTGGTAGTCACAGGTTGATGTGACAGTGACAATGATATGTTGGTTGATGTGACAGGTTGGTTGATGTATTGGTGACATTAGAAGTGACATTATTAGTGGTAGTGACAATGATTCTACACTTATATTTCAGGATGGCAGGACGAGGCAAGGAAAGGGGGTTGTATCCTCCTTCTGATTGGTGTCAGAGAATTCAAGGAGTTGGAGCTTCCTTCAGGTTGGTGGCTATAAATTAGGGGGTTGTATCCTCCTTCCGGTTGGTGTCGGAGAACTCCAGGAGTTGGTTCTTCCTTTAGGTTGGTGCCTATAAATCAGGGGGTTGGTTCCTCCTTTCAGTTGGTGCTAGAGAATTTGGAAGTTGGTTCTTCCTATGAATATATTCTTGATATATATAAGAAAACACTCTGTGGTTTTCTCCCATTTGGGTTTCCACGTAAATTCTGGTGTATTGTGCATGTGGTTATTTGATGTGATGATACTACTTAGGGTTATATGCTCATGATATATTGAATGAAATCATAGATGATATAATGCTGATAAAGTTGAAGTTTAGATTTCGTGATTGAAAGTGGTAAAAAGTGCTCATACTGATTCACCCCCCCTCTCAATATTCCAACAGAAACAAATTGAGGATCAACAAATCCCATTTGAGTTAGTGTATGGGATGGATGTAACATTATCAGTTCACTTTAAGATCATGGTTTACAAGTTAATATAGGAGTTTTCATCCAATAATGATGGAGCACAAAACATAATCAACCAGCTAATCGAGCTTGAAGAGAATAAAATACGTGCCTTTGATCATATAGCAAAGGGTCAAGAAAATATGAAGACAAAGTTCGACAAGAAGACTCGCTCAAGAAATTTCTAGAAAGATGATCTTGTTCTCATGTGGAACAAAAAGAAATGAAAAGGCAGGTTAACATGGTAAGTTTGAATGTCTTTGGTTGGGTCCTTACAAAATTGAAGGTTTTGCAGGTAATAATTCTTTTTATATAATTCATCTGGATGGTGAGAGACTCTCATTGCCCCTAAATGGGGAATTATTGAATATGTTCTATGAAAGTAATATATGATTACATGGGGAATCCTTGTACCATAGTGATCCTTCTCACCCTTTCCTACTTTTGTGATTTCATTTCATTGATTTTTACATTTGCATTTGTTTTAGAAAAAAAAGTTAAATGTTGCTCACATGTACTTATATTTCTTTGATATGTGGTGCTACTAACATGTGTTTGCATATATATTTCATTTATGCATGCATTTATTTCTCTTTTAGGGAAGGGAAAAATGAACTTGTGTCTTGAGCCTCCCAAGTATTTAATATCCAGTGGTTGAGAATTTTTCAGGTCTACAAGTTTCCTAGATTCTATAATTCTCACTCACTCTCAAGATGAGCACATGTTCCTGAGTTGAAGCCAGTTGTTACACGTCAAATTCACCTTAGTGTACCCTATATTTTTTCACTAGATGTGGACCATCATATGAGAAGATTATGTGACTTATTGTACCATGATGATCCAAAAGTGTGGTTGTATTTGCACTCATGTATTGTATTATACCATGCTTAGATGTTTTATGTATAAGAGGGGGATTATGTGGTATGTCCAAACCCCATGTGGTCGGTCATGTCCCATCCTTTTAGTTCCCAGTTCAAGATTGGATTTTTCTTTTATGGTTATGGTTGACTGCCCCTTGATGTTGGTAACTCTCATCATGTCGGTCATTTATGATTTGGGTTAGGTATGCAACCATATTGGGGTGGATCTAATAGGACACATGATATAGGGGAGCTACATGGTCTCTTACTATTTTGTATATGATGTAAAAGTGTTTCTCTTTGTAAAGGTTGTCATGCCTATGTATATGATGTATTCCTAAGAATTGATCCCTCTTTTATGTATTTATCACACTTTGGCCATCTATTACCAAAGATGGTTCTGCATATGTTCACTTAGCTTCATGTTTCCCGAGGTAGTTTCATAGTTCTCTAGAAAATACACATATTCTGAGGAATTGGTCACATCCTTAGAGGCACATTTGGGCTACTTTTTCACACATGGACATCCTCTACACATGCCACATTAGATATCCTAGAGCGCCCTTCTTTTTTCACCACTTTTGTAGGTGTTTTTTCACATGATTTGAGGGAAGACCCAAACATGTGGGGTTTATGACAGTCATGTTGGTGTTTTTTATGATGATTTGACTCGGATATGGATCTTCCTTACCTTATGGAGCATCTTTGCTTGATTTGGGGGCCCGATCATACATTTGAGATTACTTTTATTGATCCATTGAGAACATTATGAGGTGGCCATCCAATTTTGAGGTCATTCTCCACAGTTTCATGGGGTCATTCCACTTGGAAGAGATGCATGTTGGAGATTTTCTTGATTAGGAGGCTACTTCACCTTGTTTTGAGGCCTCCACATCACTCTTTCTTTGGAACATTGTGTTAGGAAATAAAATAAGCCCCATTGTTTGTGGGATATTCCTCTCTCATGAGGGTTTAATGAACATTTGGAATCATTTAATTATGTATTGAATTAGTCTCCATGTTTTTTTGGGTGAAAAGTATTCTTTGTTAGTCTCCTAGGCTACATTTAGGGGAAAAGAATAACAAATAATGAGAAGCATGTAAAAGCCTCCTTTATGAATAGAGGCTCTCCTCTCATTCAAAATATTTGTGAATTGTTGGATTATTTGTGATTACAAAATATAAAATATTCCTTTTGAGGTTTTGGTGTCTATTATTCTAACTTTCTCTTTCTTGGTTGTCTTCTTGGTGCATTAAATATTTGTTATGGTGAATCAAGTCTTCAACTAGATTTCAAGATCAATCCATTTGAGCAGTTAGTTAACTATTTGGAGAGGAGATGTTCTAGGGTTTGGTCCTTATTTATTCTCTTTCTAACTTGGTTAATTACTTAATACATTCCTTTGTTTTTCATCTTGGTTCCTTGGCAAGGGTTTTTAAGTATTTTGTTTAAGTTATAGTTGATCTTGTTGATGAAGGTTTTTTCCTTTGCGGAATCCCTTCTTGTAGGGCCTTGGTCCTCTTAGCTTAGCTTGATTAAGTTGGAGATTATTATTCCTTCATGGTTCTAATCACTTACCCTAGTCCATAATATAGAAGTGAGCAATTCTTAGAGGTGCATTATTCTTGACCTTATAATTCCTAATTGGATAAAAAAAAGGCACTAGTCCTGTATCCAACAACCAACCAAAAACCCTAAAAAATTAAAATTTGTAATTTGTGTTGTTTAATAATAGATCTAACGGTGAAAATCAAAGAAAACTGTTTATTTATATTTAATTTATTGTATAGTGTAAATTTAATGGATTATTTCATTTCCCAGACATATTATTCCTAGGGTTTATGCTTAATTGTTGATTTTTAACCCCAAGGAGCAAAATGGATCCTATTGGATTGAACTTTAAGGTGTTATCTAACATTCTTTGGGTTGATTTAAGGTGATTATCAAATATGGAAATTAAATTGTAGCATTGAAAGATCAGATTTGGTGAAAACCTAAGGCTAGGGTTTGGTGCTTCAAGGTGTTTTCTTCCTCATGCTTAGCCTCTCTTTTATTTATAGATTGTTTATCAAGAATATTTTTAGGATCTGATCCTAACCCCTTTCCATGGGTCATTAGTTAATAGGATATGTTTTCTATTTAATAAAGGCTGACATTAATTAATAAGGCCTAATAAATAAAGAAAAATAAGTCAATGTAAGAAGACCTAATAGAAGCTCTCGCTTCTAGAAACATCTTCCTATAGAAGTTTCCATAGAATTTATAAGTAGTATAAATAAGAGTAGGAGGAATTGGATATTTTGTCTTGGAGATTATTTTAATATAGCTCTGCTCTGCTGGAGGTTTCCCCCTTGAAGAGGAAAGTGAACATTGCTATCATAATAAAGTTGCTCTTCATGGTGATTATTCTGGTGTTATTATGGTGTTCTTCTAATATTTTTTTGGATATATCATTATTATTCTATCATTTCTTGCTAGATATTTTATGTTCTATATAATATATTGTATTAGGAATATTGCAAGTGGTATTAGAGCTCTTTCTAGGGAAAGAATTGTGGGCTAAATTTTTTTCAAGGTAGAGATGTATTACGACATCTTTAAGTTACAGAGATATGTAGTTACATGCATAAACCTGTGGTCGAGGAGTCATACACACAGGAAATACAAGTGGTTCTTAAGCGCACATATTTTGGCCACCCTTGTAACCCCTATTGGTACCCCTTCGAGTGGTAGTGCATCAGATAACACCTGTATACGGAACAACCTAGGCATCCTGAAGCCCTCCATAGATAAAATGATCAGCCACTTGACTACTAAAGTGTCACTGAGAATAACACTTGGGAAGTGACTCTCTAGTACTTGGGTAGTCAGGTAGTATGGCTAAGGGTACATTCTAGCCTCCTTAGTTAGTGCCCTGAGATATTGGGTCGAGTACTACTATTGGACCCCACACATATATAAGAGAGCTATAACACAGGGAAAACCCTTGATTGTAGATTCCCTGCAAACCCTAACCCTTGGGAACATAACGGAAAAAGAAAAGACAAGATCTATTGCATTGAAACCTTGTTGTATGCATTGGGGTTGCGAAAATACTACATCGTTTGTCCTATTAAGAATTTGGGCATTCTGCCTTTGCAGTATTATTCGGTTCAGAGTATAACTCCACGGGAGTTATAAAAAAAAATAAGGTGAAGGCACCCTTATTTGTGACCTATCCCATTGCATTTATCTCTACATTCTACTCATAGTGTTACTGTTGGTACATGGGCAGACCCAGGGTTCAACACTACAACAACATACTAAAAAAACCTTAACTACCGACCCTTTCGGCAACACCTGCGAAGCAGATGAAGTATCACCCGAGGTAGAGGCAGGGGTGGTTGTGAGACTCAAGTGTCTACAACCTTAGCTGGGACAAAGGTCTATGATTATGATACTTAATAGAGCACTTAGCACCGTCAGATCCTCAATATGCAATCAATACCTACTTCACTGATAAAGCAGAGGTTCACAACATTCACACTGATCTAATGTAGTTAAGTACTTAGCATAAACAAATGGATTAGATCTAGTAGAAGCAAGCACTAAGCACATTCATAGAAGTTAGATCTAACATTCTTACACATCATTAGCACAAAGCATGAACATATTTATCTATCTCTATCAAAGCACTTAGCAAGAGATTCATTAACACATTAAGACAAGCACAAAGCACAACAACACAATGTTTACGTGGTTCACCCCCACCCTGGGGCTACGTCCACCAACTCTTCTTATTTATTGTCTTCAGTTAATCGATTGCAAGCACAGAGCCTCAAAAACCTTACTCTACACAGGAAAAAATATTTGCGCATCCCACTAGATCCTTCTTCCTTGCGTTCCAGCACTAAGCCTTCCACAATCTTGCTACACTAACTTGTACAAGTATCACATAGTATGCGCAAAGCCTTACAATTCTTGATCACACAGATCCAACTCTAGACACTTAGCCTACTTACATACTAACATCACATAGATGCCTTCGTTCTCCTCTCTCTTTTACATTGCCTATACATCTATTTATACATACAAAATAGGCCTAAACATGGGTAAACCCATGGGCCAACATCCCAATCCCATTACACATTCCCACATCCCAAAAAGGACCCAAAAAGGGGCCAATATCCTATGATCTCTACTTCATATTGCGCTCCTTCTTCGATAGGCTCTCGAAGTCCAAAAATAGGTCAAACTTGACCGTATATCAACAAAACCTAGTCAAGGGCCAACATGCCCCCAACACTCACCTGCGACTCATCCCAAGTCACTCTGATGTAGGAAGTTCTACTTCGAACGCTTCGAGCTTGGCTCGAACTGCTTCGACTGGCTGCTGTGCTATGCGCTCTTTTTCAGCAAATTCTTGAATGGCTGCATCATTCACAGGTCCTTCTAGGCACTGTTTTTCCGCGATGCTAACTTGCTCTAGTTCTTATCCCTAGCCTTATACCTATGTAAACAATTGATAGACCTTATCTTATACCAGTTGGAGTTTATGAGTTATCTCCATAACTCTACTATGGATATTATGGATTTGTTGTTGGACAGTTCACTGCTCTTGAGATCTCTTCATTCTCTCCACAACTGAGAGAGACTTCAATTGTGCCTGTAGTGTTTCTGCATGCTGCTTCAATTCCTGGAGCTGCGACTCCAGTGCCTGCAACTCTGGGTTCTCGGTAAGTTTCTCATACGTCTAAGCACTGCGATAAACAAATTGCTTGCATTCTAAGGTAAGGGCCTTTAGTCTGTCAATTGTGCTGTGGCCAGTGGCTTCTTGCTGGTCCCTTACATCCTGTGGAGTCTCGGGCACAGTGCGTAGCTCTAAATATACAATGTGCTATTGTAGCTACTGGATCACTTCTTCAAGTTGCACTACTTGCTTTGTGACTTGATCCTCTACCTCGCGAGATCATCCATGTGCTTAGTTCGCTTCTCATCTGATGGTTGGGATGGTCCAGCTCGAGAAGTTGATGGAGAGGCTGGCAGTCCTCTCGTGGATGATTCTTGTACACCTGTGGATAATCCTCTCTCCGACATGACTCTTTCAGTAATCAAGTCGATCAAAAATTCCTCAACAACGCTTTCTGCAGTGCTCAACTCATCCGACATACATGCTCGGGGTTAACAATCTCAGGTTTTGGGGGGGGGGGTTAGCTTCGATGCAGTAACGAGAGAGAGAGCAGAAGCATGATGATCATGGTATAAACTCGGCGTAGTCTGTGGGCTCAAATTCTCAATTGGAAAAAGTGTGCTCAATGCGTGGCGCGGTGGGATGAATAGGTAACTCGACAACGGGTTGCTTGCAACGAGTATGAGGTCTTCATTAAATCAGTTCTGTCTGTTATGGCACAATCTCAATGGTTGGATGGTGAGCTGGCTGGCCATAAATGGTTTTCTATCCGTTCGGAGCATTGATCTAATGGTTATAACATTCCCCAATGACTATTGTGCTTCACCATGGTGAAGTGCCATGTGTCGTTGTTCTGATATCCCGACGAAGCTCTAATTTTGCAAATTTTCCTTCTGTGAGGTTCCCTCTGGGACTTTCTGTAACTTTTCAATCTTAGCCCTCTTCTTACTTAGCTTTCTAGCCTTCTTTCCAATGAGCTTCGTCTCAGTATGCCTTTTTCCATTCCGATTCTTATCTTCTCTTAACATAGTTACTTCGTGCTGTTGAAATTCTTTCCTAGGATTCAGGGGTAGTACCTCTTCTTTGTCTAGGATAAGTACTTCAGTCTTCTGTTGGTCTTCTAATTTTCTTGTAGCTTTGACATCTGGGTGTCTAGTGTTAAATAGCTTCGATCTGTTCTCATGTTCTGCAATCAAGTGTGCGATCCTTCTAGTCATGAATTCTTTTAACTCCTGCTTTTGTTGTTCTAACACTGCTTCTTCTTCTTTCCTTCTGTCCTGGTCTCTTTCAATCCAAGGGATGTCTAGTAACATGGTAAATGGGGCACTGTCTTCAATAAATTTAATAATTTCAAAATATTCTCCTGTCGAAGTTCCATTGGCATTCATAGGCATTTGAGTGAGCTTCCCACATAGGTTTACCAGTTTTCCTTTGAATAATCCTATTTCTCCTAATGAAGGAATCATAGTAGGCTTCCCAAGTTCTCTCTGCCATGATATTCACCTGTTTTTACTCATCCAGAACACAGTCAATGTCGAAGTCTCCTATTCTTGATTTGATGCATTCTTTCTCTTTGAATATCCCTGATAAGCTGATATGTCGGTGGTCATTCAAGGTTTATTTCATCTATAACAATACTTTCTCTGATTCTTTTTGGGATTCTGCTATAGTCTTTGGATCAACCTTAGGGTTTTCTTGGTTCATATTCATTCTTTCAAGCTTAGCAATCATTCTAGGGAAATCCAACAATTCATGGTCCATAGCTTTGCAACAAAGACAACTAGGTCTTCTTCCAGGGAATTCCTTAGCAAGATGTCCTGGTCTTCTGCAGTTGTAACAGAGGGTTAATCCTCTCTTTCTTTTAAAGGATCCCCAACTTCTCCTGTACTGCGCGCTAGGAGCATAGGAGTTAACCTGCAAAAAATTCTCTCTAGGATCCTGCATCCATTTGTTAGTCCAAACATTCTTTCTATGCATAGGTATAACATATATTTCACTATTTTTGTTAGATATATTAATATAAAATCTTCCTTCATCTATCAATACCCTAGTTTTTGAACTAGGAGAGACTCTATTAAACATACCTAGATCCATACTCTAGAAACAAGAATTTCCACTTGTCTTACTTCTACAGAGCACAAAGATTCCAGATCTAAAACGTTTCACTATTCTTACCTCTATCAAAGCATAGAGCTTGCAGATCTTACCTCTTTTAATAAAAAATTCTCACTTTTACCTTTCTTAGAGAAAAAAGCTTTCAGATCTTGCTTCTCTCCTTCAGATCCGACTTCTTTTCTTCAGATCAATCTTCTTTCTTTTAGCACAGAGCTTTATAAATCAAGTAGAATACTACGCACTAGAACGATAGATCTATGAACAGAGCTTTCACAACTTTAGGATGAATCTTTGCACAAAGCTCCTTCTTTCTTAGTTCCCAACAATCATAGTTTCAGGTCTCCACAATGGAACCATTTGTTGGCACATGGGCAGACCTAGGGTTCAACGCTACAACAACGCACCAACAAAACCCTAACTACTGACCCTTTCAGCAACACCTGCGAAGCAGATGAAGTCTCACCCGAACTAGAGGCAGGGGTGGTTGAAAGACTCAGGTGTCTACAACTTTAGCTAGGACATAGATCTGTGATTATGATAATTAATAGAGCACTTAGCACCGTTAGATCCTCAATATGCAATCAATACCTACTTCATTGATAAAGCAGAGCTACACAACATTCACACTAATCTGATGTAGTTAAGTACTTAGCACAAACAGATGGATCATATCTAGAAGAAGAAAGCACTAAGCACATTCATAGAAGTTAGATCTAACATTCTTACACATCATTAGCACAAATCATGAACATATTTATCTATCTCTATCAAATCACTTAGCAAGAGAGTCATAAACACATTAAGACAAGCACAAAGCATAACAACACAGTGTTTACGTGGTTCACCCCCACCCTGGGGCTACGTCCACCAACTCTTCTTCTTTATTGTCTTTAGTCAATTGGTTACAAGCACAGATCCTAAAAAACCTTACTCCGCACAGGAAAAAAGATCTGCACAACCTGCTAGATCCTTCTTCCTTGCGTTCCAGCACCTTCCACAATCTTGCTACACTGACTTGTACAAATCTCACACAGTATCCACAAAGCCTTACAATTCTTGATCACACAGATCCAACTCTGGGCACTTAGCCTACTTACATACTAAAATCACATAGATGCCTTTGTTATCCTCTCTCTTTTACATTTCCTATGCATCTATTTATACATACAAAATAGGCCTAAACATGGGTAAACCCATGGGTCGACATCCCAATCCCGTTACATATTCCCACATCCCAAAAAGCACCCAAAAAGGGGTCAAGATCTCGCAATCTCTTCTTCGTCTTGCACTCCTCCTTTGATAGGCTGTCAAAGTCCAAAAATGGTTCAAACTTGACCAGATATCAACAAAACCTGGTCAAGGCCCAACAGGTACCCTTCAATTTTAAGCCTTTTTTCCCCTGCAGACCCAACTTCCTTTGGGACGCCTTTCTTAAGACCTATCCCATTGGATTCCTCTCTTTGTCCTAATCACCTAGGTACCTATCATTTTCAGCCCATTTTTTCCATCATGACACCTCCATTGCTACCTAAGCCTTTACCATGCCTACCACTCACTCTCAGTCCCAAGAAACCTGGAAGGATATAGTGTCCCAACTAGAACAACACATTGATGACAACATAGAGTCCCTCTGTAATGAATTCACCATAGCCCTTGACCATCGATTCAAAAAATTTGTGAAAATATTTAGGGGTAATAATGTTAAGCTAAACCCAAAATAAATTCACTCTTCTCATTATGAAAATACTTAGTCCTCCCACTCCCCTTGGGGTTCTCCACCTTCTTGGACTAAGGTGCCCAAAGTTGAAATGCATAAATTTGATGGTTCCAACCCAATTGGGTGGGTTTCTCAAATGGAACAATAATTCTCCCTTCATTATATTCAGGATGTTGAGACCAAACTCCATATAGGGGTTTTGTACTCGGATCAAGAATGTTGGCAATGCTGGCAATGGCATAGTAAATGTTATCCAGGACCTCCCAATTGGAACATGTTATCCAAAGCTGTGTTCCTTTTTTAATAGGGAATCACAAATTTTGTGTTGACTCACTAAGGTGCACCAAACTAGATCTGTCATAGACTTCATCACAACCTTTGAACAATTGGTTATCCGTACTAAGGGTTTATCTGATGAATTTTACCTAAAATGTTTTATCACTAGTTTAAAAGAAGCTATCAAGGCTCATGTGAACGTGCATGGACTACATGGTTACAAGCATGTCAATCAGGGAAGCAAAGACCATCATCCAAGTGCCATCCATAAAATATCCATTTACCAACCATCCTTTCCCAGGGGATACCCCTGCTCCGACCCAAAATTTGAAGGTCCAAAATGTCTCTCCCGCAGAAATGGCGGAATGTCGCAAACATTGCATTTGCGACTATTGTGATGAAAATTATGCACCAAGGCATAAATGTAGAGAACAAAAGTTCTTCCATATTGATGCCTATGCTTCCTCTTCCTATGATGGCATCCCATCATATGAGGTTTCAGACGAAGAGGTGACTCAGCCAAGTGATCATGTCAAAGATCCAGTTTTCACACCGATGCAATCTGTGGAACCTGTCATCTCGCTTCATGCACTCTCAGGTATTTATACCCCATAAACATTGAATATCAAGGGATACATTAAACATAGTCCAGTTGTGGTGTTGATTGATAGTGGTAGCACCCATAATTTTATTCATCACAGACTCGCTGATGAGATCCATTACTTTGTCTGCCATGTTTCGAATTTTCAATTCCTCATCGCTAATGGTGGTACTATGAAGTGTGGGGGGCGATATGAGAATGTCAAACTCCAAATGGGTGATTACCATATGAAAACCCACATGTTCTCTATTTCCATGTGTGGTTGTGATATTATATTAGGCATGGAATGGCTTCACACTATGGGGCCGATCACAATGAATTATCAAGACTTATATATGAGATTCACTCAAGAATCTCACCCCTATACTCTTAGGGGTCTCCAAGAAGGATCTCCTAAAATCATCAGCTCTCACAGGATGGAAAAATCTTGAAGAAAGGCCACCATGGTGTGATTTTTCAATTTAATGCCATCCAGGTCACTGAAAATGTCTCTCAAGTAGTTCCTCCTAGCTTATAACTTATCTTGGACAAGTACCCCAAGATCTTTGAGCTTCCTATAACCTTACCTCATTCTAGGGGTGAGCATGATCATAGCATCCCTCTCTTGTCAGACAATCAACCCCCCAATTTACGTCCTTACAAATACCCCTTTGCTCATAAAAATGAAACAAAAAATATGGCACAAAAATTACTAGAGGCGGGGGTAATTCTCCCTAGTACTAGCCCATATTCTTCACTAATGGTGATGGTTTTAAATAAATAAGGTACTTGGCACATGTGACCTGATTTTCATGCCTTGAATAAACTGACAATTAATGATAAATTTCCCATTCCTGTCATTGATTATTTTTTGGATGAACTACAAGGTGCCCGTGTATTCACCAAATTAAACCTTCAATACAGTTATCACCAAATCTAGATGAAGGAGGCAAATATTCTGAAGACTGCTTTCAGAACTCATGAGGGACATTATGAATTCTTGTTCATGCCTTTTTTCCTTTGCAATGGTCCATCCACCTTCCAAAGTCTCATGAATAAACTATTGAAATCTTACCTTTGAAAGTTTGTCTTGGTTTTCTTTGATGGCATCCTCATTTATAGCCGCACATAGGATAGCCATCTTCTTCACATGGAAAAATTCCTTCACTTTCTGCAGGAAAACTAATTGTTTGTGAAAAATACCAAATTTTCATTTCGTGCCAACGAAGTGGAATACTTGGGGCACATTGTCAACAATGATGGGGTAAACGTGGACTCCAAAAAGATACAAGCTATGAAAGAATGGTCACAACCAATGACCTTAAAGTTCCTAAGGGGTTTTTTGGGTTTCATAGTCTATTACAATAAATTTTTCAACAATTATGGAAAAATTTCTAAGCCCTTGACTGACCTCCTTAAGAAGAATGCATTTCATTGGACACCTGTTGTTGAGAAATCCTTCACAGAGTTAAAGCGGGCCATGTGCAAAAACCCCTGTCCTAGCAGCTCATGACTTGAGAAAAACCTTTGTGGTGGAATCTGATGCTTCAGGCACGGGTATAGGTGTCATGCTCACCCAAGATGGTCAACCCTTGGAATTTACTAGTCAAGCATTGAGTGGTCACAACCTGGGATGATCTACGTATGAAAAATAAATGATGGCCATTATTCATGTGATGCACACCTAGAAACCATATCTCTTGGGATGTCATTTTCAGATTAAAACAGATCAACATAGCCTGAAATATTTTTTGGATCAACGACTATCATCCCTAGAACAAAATAAGTGGATGAAAAAAATATTGGTTTATGATTATGAAATCATCTACAAAAATGGAAAAGATAACATAGTAGCAGATGCTTTGTCAAGAGAACATGAGGAGGAAGGATCCCTCTTTGCATTATCTTTACCAGTCCTGAATTGGATTGAAGAAGTGCGCCAAGAGTGGCTAACACACCAAACTAGCTCCAAATTAATTCAACGGCTTCAAGAGGACCCTAATCCTCCCACTAGCTACACTTGGCGGGATAATATTCTCCGATATAAGGATTTCTTGTTTCTCTCGCCCTACTCGAAAGTCAAGCCCAATCTCTTAAATGGGTTGCACTCCTCAGTAATAGTGGGTCATTCGGGATTTCAAAAGACATATACTCATGCTTGTTGTTCTTTTTTTTGGGCAGGCATGAAGAAGGATATACTTCAATTTTTCAGAGAATGTGCGGTGTTCCATCGTAATAAAGGTGAAACGGTCAAGTCTCCAAGAGTCCTACAACCATTACCCATTCTAGCTTCTTTGTGGACAAAAATCTCCATGGATTTTATAGTGGGCCTTCCTAAAGATGGAAACATGTCTGTCATCATGGTGATGGTTGATCGCCTCTCCAAGTATGCTCCTTTTTGTCCCTTACCTCACCCTTTCACATCGATACCCGTAGCACAAGTCTTCCTTGATCATATTTTCAGGTTACATGTCATGCCAACCTCTATTGTCTCTAATCGTGACCCAACTTTCACTAGCACATTTTGGCAAGAGTTGTTTAAATTTAAGGGCACCCAACTGAACATGAGCACAACTTATAACCCCTAGTCTGACGGCCAAACGAAAGTAGTTAACAAATTATTGGAAACCTACTTGCATTGTTTTGCTTCAGAAAAACAACACCAATGGGTGCAATGGCTTCCCTTGGAAGAATGGTGATACAATAATTCCTATCATACAACCACTAAAATGACCCCATATGAAGCGGTGTATGGACAAAGACCATTGAAAGTCACTACCTATCTTCTTGGCACATCCAAGGTCCAATCTATTGATACAATGGTGAAAGGTCATACAACCACTCTAGCATATCTGAAGGATAACCTCCACATGGCCCAAAATCACATGAAGCAATAGGTAGACCAACATCGTTCTTAAAGGGTTTTTCAGGAAGGTGATCAAGTGTTTCTCAGGCTCCAACCTTACAAGAAAAAATCTCTCAAAGCTCAGGGACATGACAAATTGGCACCTAAGTTTTTTGGACCCTACCAGATCATCAAGCATATTGGTTCCATGGCTTACAAATTGGCCCTTCCTGCTACTTCCAAAATCCATCTAGTGTTCCATATTTCATGTCTGAAGAAAGTAGTGGGCCAGAATTGCAGAGTCCAAACCATCCTGCTAGAATTAGATGAAGAAGGTTCCTTGTGGATCCAACTAGAGGCAGTCCTCAATAATCATGAATGTTAGCTACGTGGCCGCACTATCAAGGAAATGTTGATCAAGTGGAAGGACACAAAACCAAAGGAGGCAACCTGGAAACCCACGACCATACTTCAACAGTTTCTGTATCTGCAACCTTGAGTACAAGGCTTATTTTGAAGGGGGATGGCATGTTAGGATCTGATCCTAACCCCTTTCCATGGGTAATTAGTTACTAGGATATGTTTTATATTTAATAAAGTTTGACATTAATTAATAAGGCCTAATAAATAACAAAGAATAATTTAATGTAAGAATACCTAATAGAAGCTTCCGCTTCTAGAAAGATCTTCCTCTAGAAGCTTCCTTAGAAGGTAGAACTAGTATAAATAAGAGTAGCAGGCATTGGATATTTTTTCTTGGAGATTATTATAATAGAGGTATGCTTTGCTAGAGGTTTCCCCCTCAAAGAGGCAAGTGAACATTGCTATCATAATAAAGTTTCTCTTCCTGGTGATTATTATGGTGTTATTATGTTGTTCTTCCGATATTTTTCTAGATATATCATTATTTTTTGTCATTTCTTGCTAGATATTTTATGTTCTGCATAATATATTTATCAGGCATATTGCACATATCATACATATCTAGAGGTGATATTAATATCTAATGTGTTTATAATTTCTTATCATTTTCTTATAGGTTTTATTTGGTGAATTCCAAGTGCTTACTTGTGAAACCCTGGGGGGATTCACCACCATTTTACAATTTATTTCTTAGTTAATGTTTATGCATGTTTAGAACTTGTCTCTAACACTTGTTTGGATGCTATTGAATATATATTCAACATTTTTTTCAAACTTAAATGCTAATCTGAATTTGTTAATGATCCATATCTTACATATAATATTTGGCACATACATCCACTAGTTCCTAACCTTTATTTGAAGTGGATATGAACATGATTCATGCAATTGCTTCTAGTTAAATATCTTTAGAGAATTGTAATCGTTGATTGGAATCCTAATGCATTGTCTTGTTATATATTTGTGGATTCATTCAAGTAAATAACACGATTGCATGGTTTTTGTTTCACTTAAAGAGGTTTACTTTTTATTATTTGGGATATCCCTCATGGATTCTAGGAGTTGTCCTAAAGTGCAGGGGAACGTGTATTGAGGTGATAATGGTGCACTTCTTTTTCTTGTTTCCCCAGATAGCTCCTTTGTTAGCAAGGGTGCTAGTTCAAGTGTTAACATTTTTGGTTTATTAGCTTATGCACTTGACCACTGCATCTGTCACCTTCATGTTTTTAT
>ML791690.1:319851-338803 GCA_009831015.1 Picea engelmannii | reverse complement strand
TATATATATATATATATATATATATATATATATCATAAATTTTTGTATCAATTTGAGTCCACTGTTCTATAATATAGTTGGCATGTCCATAACATGATAAATACATCAAAACTTAGGGGCATGCAAGCCACACATGCTACTCATCTTCATCATATGGAGGATCTGATGATAGTGGCACCAGGTCCCCTGATGAAATATCATGAACTACCCGAGCCAATGTCCCTTCCCTTCACAGGATGTTGCGCTACTCAGCTTGTGCCCCGATGCAAGGCATAACATAGTGATCATCAAGTGTGTGCCACTTTTTCTCTAATATCTCGGTTAGTAGAGTGTACAAAACGTATGGGAGATTTTCCATTTCTCTTTCTAAATATTCTACCCTCTCAAACCCTGACGGTCTTGGATCGAAAAAAGAATCATCCCTCCCACATGTCACCTGCCTCACCAACCTCACTGGTACAATATTTGCAAGTTGCACACAAACTATTGTCAATACCATATATTAACACATCGTAGTGAAATAAATCAACATATATAAACAAATACTCATGGTGTTACTTACAATCAAGCCCCAAGAACCGATCGACTGACAAGGGTAACTATGGATCCCCTTGGTAATTCATTCTAGAATAGGGGTAGTCCTTTATGACAATCAGGATATTTTCCCATTAGGTGAAGAATTCTTCTTCTTTAACACGTATCTGATGGTATCTTAATTTGAGATCCAACTTGGTGAAGTACTTGGCATTTTGTAACTAGTCTATTAAATCATCAATCTTGGGAAGAGGGTATTGATTCTTGAGTGTGATATTGTTTAAATATTTGCAGTTGATACACATTTACTAAGTCCCATCCTTATTGAGTACTATGATGATAGGTGAGACACAAGGTGAAGTGCTTAGTCGAATTAATCCCTACTCTAGTAGCTGTTGCAACTATTTATTCACTTCGTCTTCTTCCAAAATAAATTTTCTATAGAACCCAATAGTTGGTAATGGGTAATCAAGAAACAACTGCATATCATGATCCACTTCCCTCTTAAGCGACAACCCTTTAGGATACTAGAACACTCCTTTGTATACCTGCAATAACTCCTCTAAATGTTGTTTTTTTCCCTTGGTACACCCCTCCAGGGATGCCTTTACTCTCACTGATTCCTCCTCTAGTTGAGTCTCTATTAAGAAAAGAAATACATACTTCTTTCTATAACTGTTCAAATTTTTGGCTTGGTTAGCACTTACTAGAGATATCTTTGTTTTTCCTTTGTGTGCATTGATGATGTAATACTTCCCATCCTTCATCGAGAAATACTAGTTTTTTCTCCACATAAATATCACATCCCTCATATACATGTAGGGGATTCCAAACACTACACCACACACATCAAGGGATTCTACATCTAACTCCACTTCATCAATAAAAAATGCACTTATAGAAAAATTTATCTTTCATTATTTAGTTACTTTTATATCTACATCCTTATCCACCCATCCCAATGGATATGGGCTTAAATGATCATGATCCTCCAACCCAATCTTGTTGACCAAATCATCTGCTATGGGGTTGACTTGTGAGCCAAAATTGAATAGAGCATCTACCTTGGTATTTTTGACCTACGTCTCAATATGTAAGAGTTTAGTTGTCTCCTTCTCTTCCTTATAACGAAGACTACTAAGATTCACCTCCTTTTACACTGAAGTGTAGATAATCTTCTCATCCACATCCCAGATTCTCTCTAACAAGTTTCCCAAATCCTTTCCGAACAAGTTATTCTTCTTTGCATCCTTATGGTTATTTAGATTCAACTATGTATGTAGATTCCATCACTTGTCTTTGGTATGACCATCAATATTGCAATGGTTGCAATGGTTGTTTCTATCCTTGCATTAATGTGTAGTGGTTGTCATATTCTTGTCTTTTCCTTTCCACTTCTTCTTCCACTTCTTGGAAGCTTCTTGGTGGTATTTCTATTTATAACCACTTGGTTGTTGTTTCTTATGGATTATTTTCTCCATGTATTATGATTGCACACAAGACTAATCAACTTTATTGGGTTTGAAGAGCATCACTTGATTTCGAAAATGACTATGTAGACCCTCCATATAATTGAGGAGTACATCAGATTTATTGGGAGAGATACCCAACATGATTTCCATATTCTTGAATTCGGTGGTGTACTCTTGCAAACTTTTTCCGAGTGATGTCAATAGATCCATTGGTCCTCTCCATAACCAATAGGGTAGAATTGGAACTTGTTCATGGTTTTAAAATACTCCCACTTAGTTACTGATGGATCACCCTTCAACCTAAGTGTCTCCATGTGGATTTCCCACTAGGTTAGTGCATGGACCTCTAGTTTTAGTAAATAAAATTAATTTTTCTACTCTTCATCTATATTATGGACATTGAAATACACTTCTAACTATTGCAACCAATGATTCAACTTAATAACATCAATATCACCTTGATAGGGTTTGAAGTCCAATTTAACTTCCATTTTGAATAGATATTGTGAAGGAGTGATGTCACTAGAACTTGGTTTCTCTTTCTCACGCTCTTTTTGTAAATCCTTTTATGGATCTTCACTATCTCCTGATTTCCTATCAGATCCATCTTTTGAGTTTGAGCCACCAACCTCGCCAAAAGGTCCAAACTAGTTTGATATATCTACCGTGAGGAGGGACATGTTGTGAGAGATATCAACAAATTTCTCTTTCAACCTCAAAAAACTCTCTTCCACTGCATCCTGAGGATTTTTATGAACATACTCATCCTCCATGGCTAGGGTTATGGGACCTTCTTCTTAAGTCAATTCCTAGATCCTAAAAATTTCCACAAATACCCCAAAGAAAACTGCTTTGATACCAATATGATCTGTAAATTGTCATGAATATTGCATTGGAATATTTCATCACAACATATCTTGTACTATACTAAAATCTTCTAATATGTAGGGATATTTCCTTAGATATCAAATTTAACTATTACTAGCCTAGTGCTTGAATTTATGAAATAACTAAAATAGAAATGAAAGAACAAGAAAATAAACACAAAATACACACCACTGAACACAAGATATATCTTGGGAAACCTAATATGAGAGAAAACCTGACTAGAAGGTGAGGCCTATGCTTTGCTATCTTTTCTTTAGTTATGAAAATGCAAATACAAAGAAATGAGGCATTCACTATGGATTTGTCTATGACACTATGGCCTGAATATATGCTACAGACTCTCCTACCTAATCTATTATGTTATGCGTAGTGTAGCTAGAGAGGTAGTGGGGGGTCCGGAGGGCCCATAGTAATAACAGTGGAGGCCATTCAATGTAAGGTGGACTAGGCCAACTATATTATTAAATAAGGCCCACTGTGGTAGTTAGATATAATAAATTTAAGAGGACTTATTAGAAGGTTCCTCTTCCAGAATGTTCTCATTGGTTGGTAGCACTATATAAATGGGTTCAAGCAATGTAATGAGACAAGTTGAGAAGTATTGTATTTGGATCGGTAGCTCAATAGGAGGATGCCCCCTCGAAGAGGCAAGTGAACAAGAGAGGATCACTTCCATAATAGGATCCATTGTATGGTGTTGTCCTACCATAAAAGTGTGGTTTTTATACATTGTTCTCTAAATATTTTTTGGTGTTTCTTTATGCAAGTATTTGGTTCTTAATAAGTAGAATCATAGCACTTTCCTTGGCAGGAAGTGTGGGCAATTTTTTATTTAATTTTTGCATAATTTTTGGAGAAGAAAATGAGGGCTGCGACATTCCAATTTTTTTTTGTAATTTTGTATGCATCATTTGCAGAAACTAGTTGTAGATCTAAGTTCCTCTCAGAAAAACAACCAATTTAAAAAAAATTCATCTGAAACAGAGTCTGAGAAGTGAAGTTATCGCCATTCTAAAATCTAATTTTTTTCAGGGTTTTCCGCGGATGACCGCATGCGTTTTCTGATTTTTGTAGCACATGGGGCCGAATTTTCCCAAATGAGTTACATATATGAGTTCCTCTCACAATTTCACCCAAATTAAAAAAAAAATCCTGTCTGAATCGAATTTCCGGAAGTGAAGATATCATTGATTTAAAATCAACCATTTTTGGGGGTTTTTAGCGACGACGAGACTGCAGAGTTCATAACTTTTCACAGGGTGCTCACATTGCTACCATATTAGTGCCATTGGATAGAGTATTGTCAACACTTTCTTCTGGCATATTATATGAGGTTTTTCCTATGGATATGTGATGCACTCCAACCTCTGCAAAAATTCCAATGTCCTTAAACGATCTCAGTGATATAATAAGGGAACACCTTCATATTTATCTCGCCAATTTTGACAGAATCTGATCGAGAATAACTTGTTTGGAATTATTTTGGGCGTGATTGTGATTCTTGGTACTCTACTCTTGCAATGTAGGAGATCCAAGAGAGATATCACAGGGATATCATTGAAATTTACATCTCGACATAATATAATAAAAAAATATATGTTTGGTATGATTACGAGGACGATTGTGATGATTGGTATATGGATATTTGTCATTTATGGGATGAAAACCACTTTCATATTTTATTTGATGACTCTACTCCACCTTCTATAGAGAACATCAATGTGACAAATCAAGAGCCAATTATGACTACAAGTGTCGAACCTGCATATTCTACAGTGGCATCATTCCTTCCTGTTTCAGCTATGACCTTTCCCACTATGTGGATGGATATTGTTATTTGGATCCACATGATAGGTGTCATTCTTTGGAGCATCATTTTTAGTTGGTTATAGGGTTCCGATATATTTCTTGTGGAGTTCACATGAGAACTTGGACATGGGACCCTGGTTTACAATTGTGGTTGGACTACTTCAGGATGATGGCTTTCATTTATACATGAGACCCTGGTTCTCTAGTATACTTCAAAAATATGGTCCACACTTATCCATGTGACCTTGGTATATGGTTGTACACCCTCATAACAAGTGTTGAGGACAATTGTTTCATGAGGGGGATGGAATGTAGTGTATCTAGAGAGGTAATGGGGGGTCTGTAGGGCCCATAGAAATAATAGTGGAGGCCATTCAATGCAAGGTCGACTAGGTCCACTATATTATTAAATAAGGTCCACTATGGTAGTTAGATATAATAAATGTAAGAGGACTTATTAGAAGGTTCTACTTCTAGAAGGTTCCTCCTCTAGAATGTTCTCAGTGGTTGGTAGCACTATATAAAGGGGTTCAATAAATGCAATGAGACAAGTTGAGAAGTATTGTATTTGGAGCGGTAGCTCAATAGGAGTATGCCCACTTGAATAGGCAAGTGAATAGGAGAGAATCCCTTCCATAATAGGATCCATTGTATGGTGTTTCCCTACCATAAGGATTTCATAATAATAAAAGTGTGGTTCTTCTATATTGTTCTCTGAATATTTGTGGATATTCCATTGGAATAGTTCATCACAACATATATTTTATTACAATTAAATATTCTAATATGTAGGGATATTTCCTTAGATCTTAGATTTAATTATTACTAGTTTAGTGCTTGAATTTATGAAATAACTAAAATAGAAATGAACAAAATAAATAAATAAACACATAATCCACATCATTAAACACAAGATATATCATGGGAAACCTAATAAAGGAGAAAACCCAACTAGAAGGTGAGGCCTATGCTTTGCTATATTTTGTTTAGTTATGAAAATGCAAATACAAAGAAATGGGGCACTCACTATGGAGTTGTCTATGATAATATGGCCTGAATAGATGCTACAGACTCTCCTACCTCCTCTATTATGCTATCAAAATACCACTATTAGATTCTCTGCTCAACTATGGAATAATTGCAATACTAAATAATGGAACCCTTTCTCCTCCTAGTGGCCTGATATTTAACATACCCTGATAACTATCTAGGGTCAGGGTTTTCTCATCCTCAACCCTCAATTAGTGATAAGGTTTTGGACCATCTATAATATTCTTGAAATTTCAAACATGGTTATCCCCACATGTCTAAGTAATGGGGGATAACATGGCATCCACTCATATCATGGTGGTCAACAAGGTAGGTCAACTTGGAAGAGGCATAACTTCTGCATATGAGCTCCGATTGAAGTGATTTTTGCAGCTTTGGTCTTAGTGTGTAGAACAACGCTAAGGGATTGTACTATATGCTCATAAAATTTTGACCCCAAAACATGCCATTTGATGCCTCAAAATGGATCGGGAAGGTTCTATACCCCAAATTTCCAAACCAAGTCCTACCACTAAAATGGGCCTTGCAAGCCAATTCCTCCAATTTTTCCACCGAGAAAGTAAATTTTTCCAAATCACTTATTTCTACTTGAAACTAATTTCTTTAATATTGATTCCCCTTGTCTAGAGGAATGCTCCACATGTAAAGATACAAGAATGTTAGTAAGCCTAGAACAAAGTGCATATGATTAGCCAAAATATATTGATTATTCCATCAAACTAATCCATTTTAGTATTTCAGATACAAAATTGGCTTATAAAGATATTTTTTCCATTTGATAAGTTCAATAATTAGGCAAAAAGTGTTCGAATCATAAGACGAGTGGTAGGAGTGTTTTAATAATTTGTAAGAGGGATCAAAGTTTGTAACAAAGATTTTTAAAAGAGATCCCAATTTGGCAATCAGGGAAAATCACCAAATTGGGACAAGTCAAAAGGTGACTTGGTGGATGGGAGGCTAGATTTGAGAATTAGGTCGATTACCAGATCAAGGAAGAGTACAATGAGGAAGGTAAGGAAAGGGCCCAATTTTGAAATTGAGTCTGATTTGGAAATCACGTGGCATGTTTGAAAAGAAAGGAATGAAAGTGGTTTGATTCAAAGATCATAGCAAGTTTGAATAGCTTGGAATGAAAGGGACATGATTCAAGGAAGGAAGTTTGAATGGCAAAAGAAAGAAAATAACTCTAATTTTGAAAAGAGAAACTTGAAAGAGAAAGAAGAAAAGAAAAAACTTTAACTCACTTTATTAAGACAACTTGAATTTAATTCCTAGTAACAGGGGGGCAAATTTGGAAATCAAGTCTAATTTCAAAATTGAGGACTTAAGGGAAGAAGGGAATCATGAACAATTTGGAAATCAAGTGGCGAAGAATTGGAGAGAGGAACCGATTTGTCCATTGCAACCAATTTTCAAATAGAGCCTAAGAAAAGGTCAACAAGTTCAAAGTTCAAAAGGAAGTAATGAACATTGGAACAAATGGTAAAAGGTCAAAAGAAAGATTTTGAGTGAAGGAGAGAAATTTGAAGAGTTTGAAGAGGCGAAGGGAGGTTCTAATTTGAGGATTAGGTTTGATATAAAAGAATTCGAACAAAGGAAACTCAATTTGAAGGGAGGAAACCAAAAATCAATTGAGGAATAAAAAGGAATGAAAGGAAACAAATCAAAATCAAGTAAAACATGAAAGCTCATTTGAATTAACAATTTAAAAGAATGATTAAGATGCAAGAACATGAGGAATCAAGGTCATTATAAGTCCAAAGGAAATCATTTTAGGAACCAAGGTCATTATAAGTCCAAAGGAAATCATTTTAATACTATAAAGTAAAAAGTAGGAGTCCCAAGTTTTTTTCAAAACATAAGGGGGTTGTTGAGGGTTCAACAAATGAAAACACATTGGGAAAGTCTATGAACCTCTAAATGATTACTTATTCAATCAAAGATTGTATCATATATTTTAACAAGAAGCAAAATAATCGTACCTTAGAATTCAAACAAATGGACTCTTTAGGTCCTCTCTTTGTACATATGGTATTGATTTTTTATAATTATATGTATGTGCGTGTATGGAAATAGGACAAAAGAGATTTCTTGCAAAATGAGTTAGTTTATTTATTAACTTTGAAAAAGTTAAAAATTAAAAAGCCTCGAGTTTAAGTTAATTTCAAATATTTAAGATATAAAATTATTAATAGGAAACTTTCATTGCATTGTTATGTTTATTAAATTAATGATTTAATTTAATATATAATTAAAATAAAATAAATTTTATACACTCACAATGATGATTATTATTATAATGAAATAGAATTTGTATTCATTCAAAAAAGTTACATTGAAGCTAGTATCAAATTACATTGAGTTGATTCTTTTAGACATCCACAAAAAAGATACAAGATATTTTCATGTTCTAAAGTTGAGGCTTAACAAACCCAATTCAAAAAATACTAGCTTGCTTGCCAAATACATAGAAGAGCTACCTTCCAAATTTTTTTGCATGAGTATATTCACACAAATTGCTTACACAACAAAAGACAAAAACAATACATAATTATATTGGATTGTGGGCTCAAATTCTTGTCACCGCAGGTTGAGATGTTGATGGATATTTCCTCTTATTTCCTACTTTCATCCACACTTCTTTTGCATTTGTTGAAGTCTGTGTTATTCCTACTAGTTTGAAATTGTCTTGATATGGCGGTTTTGTTTATTCTAGTGCCTCAACTTCTTCAACCTAATCTTCCCAACTAGTTGATGGTTGTGTACTTAATTGATTGTGTGTTTTCTTCCTCAAATCAAGAGAGACAATTCCCTCTTTCTCTAGTTTCTGAGTTTCCATTTCTTATTGTGTTTCTTGAGGTACCATATTTGGTTGGATCAAAATCTCTGATTGTGATAGCGTTCCATTGGAGTGAAGACTAACTGATGATCTTCCATAGAACCAAACCACCAAGTTGATTTACATCGATGCTTTTTATTATTCCTAGGTTCTTTGGGGAATTGTGTTGTAATGTGTCCTATTTCAAAACAAGCCCTACATCACAAAGAAACTCTCGGATAGTCCAACTTCTGAGACTAGGAACAATTTTTTCGTATCAAATTATTTTTTGTTGGAAACCCCTTGTTGAAATCCATTTCCATCCATATTATGGCATAAGATGAAATGTTATGCCTCTATGTTTCATGAATTACAAAGTGAAACTTTCTGAGAACTGAACCAATGTCTTGAAGAGAGGGAAAACCCCAAATATGCAAGGGAATACTTGGGAGTCTCACCCAAATAGGAACTGAAGAAAGAATATAAGTGAAAGGATTGAAACAATCATACTATGTCATCATGCATATACCCAATTTTCCTTAAAACCATGGGCCTAAACAAAGAATCAGATCATTGTCTTCAACAATATCAAACTCAAAAAAGAAGAAAACCTTCACACAAGGGTAGATGAAGGATTATTTTTAAATCACAGGAAACCAATAGTTTGATATCCAAACCTGAAGATTATCTAATCAAGGCCAAAATACATTAAACAGGAAAACCAAACTGTGATATTTGAATAAATATGCAATTCGCCGCATTGGAATGGTTAAAGTAAGGGCTTCCTACACCAAAAAAGAAGATGGGGAAGGAGGACACATGGAAGGTTCTTTTTTTGGGTAATTTCAAACTTGTGTGTGTCCTTCTTAACGTTAGGGAGTTTAGACCCAGGTTTCATCCATAGTTTACCAACAAAAATACCAAAGCATTGACATATCATTCTTCAACCAAGGCCGAAGAAGGTCTCACCCAAGACACAATGAGGATCATAGAGACCATCTGGTCTTGTGACATGGATGAAGGACATAATATACATGGATCCATCCAGGATAGTATTCATACACTCCATTAACAATAAATTAATATCATCAATATGTAAAACAAAACACACACATATTCAAATAACACATGAGTTACACATAATATATCAGAATTGTTGCACCTTTATTAATCCTTCCATTCCATTAAACACATGCACACATTAAGAAAACTATATTCACAACAATAGAGTCTCATTTCCTCTTTAGATAATTCCCTAGAATTACAAAATACTGTGCCATGTGAGTCCCTTTATGCCTCAGACGTATGACAGACTCAAACTCTGTTAAGAAGAATTACAACCTTATACTATTAAAAAGGCTCAGAGCAAGCTCTAGACAATGAAAAACTAACAACAAAATCTTAGTGAATCCCCCTGATTGACCAACTTTGTTTATGATGTCATTGCTCCCTTTTATATATTTCTCTACTTGGGACCTTTATCTCTTTTAGTTCTACTCCACTCGTTCTTCTCCACTCGCTCTATTAACAAACTACCTCGCACACTTCTGGCACATGTTTCTAGTGCATGTAGCCTTATGGAATCAAGGAAATATTAACTGCCTCTCCAACTCATCTTTTGTGAGCTCCATGTTCATTTTCCCTTGTGTTGCTAGCAATAATAATTTGAGAATATTTCTCGACAATTTCTTTCTTAATTCTAATGTGCGTCTTCTTGATTTGTGGCACAATTGACAAAACTTAGGCTGGTGCACACTTGGTAGACTTTAGGCTTGGTGTGCAAGATCAAAACTCAATTTGTCACACCCTTCTTTTCATTCACCATGCATTAGCTTAGGTGCATGCAAAACTGGGATGGGCACACACAAATTCATTTTCGCATGCACACAATATTAACCCAAAACATTGAGTTCCAACAAGCCCAACCACTATTACTTAGCTCATCCTCGAGCCAACTACTTCATGTGGTAACCACATCAATGTATGAGACAATATCCTTGGTTTCTTCCACAAACTCCTTGAACTAGCACTCTGGCTCATTGAGGTAGCCCTGAAGATCTTGGGTAAGTTGGAAATCTTCATCAACCTCGGTCGCTATGACCTGAGGAGCTATCAAGTTTGTCGTTTTTATCTTCTCAATGATGGGGTTGAGAGAATCATGTGTGTTTGAGAGCTGTGTAAACAAGTTCAAGGCCTTATTAGCCATAGTTGTGATAAGCTATGATATTCTCTATTTCTCATCCTAATATATATTTATCTCTTTTATATTTGTTGTGATTGCTAACATTGCAGCAACACGCTCTCTAGGAGGTAAGGAGGCTAGGTCACAATTTTGTTGGGCGACCTCATCCTCAGTTGCGCAGAATCTATCATGGATGGTAGTTAATTGTAGGGGACCTTATAAGTGGTTCCATAAATTAAAGTTGTGATTGACCAAGGCCGAATTTGTTTGGGCGCGACTTTGGCCATCTCAGACAATTGTTTCTGCTACTGCAATATGTCGTTGAAATTTTGTCTCCTCTGGTGTCAACAATTGAATTTTCACATGGAGTTCCACATTCTTAGATTCCAGGACATGTACGTGCTCGATGGTGAATTTATTTTTTTGTTGGTTTGGAAGCTCCAGCTGAACTTTCTCATGCTGATAAACCTGGAAATAGGTCTCATTAACAGTAATGATCATCTCAATGTGACTGGTTCAGATGACCGCATATTGTCCCTCTGTTTTTGTATGTGCCACCACTTCAACAATGTGCAAGCCTTATAGGTTATGTCGAGCCTTCATATAGTGGCCGCATGTGTGGTGTCATTTCTTATCTATCCATTGAATTTCACCAATCCATATATATCAATGAATATCTACCCCCTGTCTGAATCTTTCCCACATAAACGCTTCCACTGCTACCCATTCTCGATAGGGTTCTTGATGTGCTTCTCACGATTGCACTAGTGTCCCTATGAGCACACTGTTGAGGGCACACAACCAATGGTGTTTGGGAACATGATATATCTAGGATATAAGAGTGTCCACCAGTTCCGACCCATCGTACTGATAGGATCCAAAATCTTCCTCACATGCTTCTGAGGAGATATGTGTGCACCTCCTTGTCGAAACTTCATATAGCTTGTTTTGTCATCTTTCCATGGCATCCTTAGTATCAATGCCATAAGACTTGATGCTACACCAACTTACTTCTCCATATGTAGTGGGATTGATGTAATCCTCCATGTGCTTAGTCATGTTATAGATTTTTTCAATGACCTAGTTTCACACATCCTCATCCATCGACTCGTTGTATCTATCTCTTTAATTTGGATCCAGCGTTGCGACTACATGCAGGGTGTCTGTCTCAAATTACATCTATCTTTTCTTGAAATTTAGCATTGCATTTTTATGGAAGGCCCAGTCAATGCGAAGAAATGTAGGGTATGGTTCAGATTCATCCATAATCTCTATGACCTCAAAGTTATCCTTTGTCTTCACCCCTTCTATATTCACTTCCACTTGCTCCAATTAGCCTATCGGGTAGATCTTGTATTAGTTTTCCAAATGTAGTTGGATGAGAGACCAGACATATTTTGGTTTACTCATCACCTCCCAAGACCTATTTAGAAAAATATTCACGTCGAAACCTAGATCCAACATGACTCCATCCATGTCATAGCCACCAAGCTTCGCTCATATTGAATTCGCGCCATCTTGAATTCGTGCCCCATGTGATTTTTCTTACTGACTTGGAATAGATCTCTTTCTGGTAGGGGAGATAATATAGTCCTATCATATATTTCCCCATACACGTGGCTAAAATCTACATTAGATTATTTACATCCTTAGGATCATTGAGCAATCTCAAACAACAATGTAAGAAATTACTTGATCTTCTGTATCTTCCTCATGACCCAAGTTGTGCAATGCTTCTTCACACATTGCATGCTTCAACTCTTCAATATGATGTTCCTCCATTTCCCTTTTATTGACACATAAAAATATTCTTGCTTTTGCACTTATTCCATCGACCTCTGCATGGCACACTACATCTCCTCACGCATACGAGCTTCCTCCAACAACCGTTGTGTCACACACTATAGCTCCTCTCGGGCATGAGCCTCTTCTAGCAACCTTTGTGTCACCTGTTTCACTTCTTCCATGATCCATGCCTCTTTCAACGACCTCTACATCACATGTTGCACTTCTTCATGGATTCGAGCCTCCTCTAGTGATCTTTGTGTTGTGTGCTACAATTCTTCGTCCACTCTTTCTTCTTCAATAGCTCTCTGTGTGTCATGTAGAAACTATTTTTTCTAGGTGACATCAAACTTAGGAGGGGGTTGTGCTGCCTTCCTTATCTTCCCCTTTGGATTTGGACTTGATATCTCACCATGCTAAAATTACACTCCTGTCTTCTCTCCTCCTCAGGTTACTACCTAGACATAGACTTCCTCATCTTTATTCGTATTCATGTGAAACTTCGCATGCACCATATTGAAATGCATCTTATTTTCTTCCCACTTCTTTACTAATTTAGGACATTCGTCTATGACATGCTCTAGACTATAGAAATATGCACAAAGCACACTCATTTTGGTACAAAAATTTGATTTCTCCATAATTGGAACAAGTGGGGGATCTACCTCCCTCTCCGCCATATCCTCGACCGTGACTGTGCCCATATCCACCTTTGGGACCTACTTGGTACATGCCTCTCTCAGTGCCTCCATGATGATCACCCTTATGTTCTTCATGTACCTAGAATGCATCGTGGGTATTATCTTATATCATTGGACTGACCGACAATTATTGACATCATGTCCCACAGATTTACAAAATTCATAAAATGGAGTATGATACGTCTCATGATATTTCTTCAAAGTCAGGCATTAGGGTGGTACATGTCCCCACTGTTGGCATATCTCACACCATTCTATATATCTAGTTGGAAATGGACTCGATGCACCCATCACCACATAATTTAAAAGTACAGGGCAATCATCCCTGCAATTCTCCTCAACATGACATGTGGTACACCATATGTGCTTGTGCATGAATTTTGTCTTTTCCATATCTTGTAGCTACATCGTCAGGTTGGAAAGTTGTGACAGCACCTATGAAAATCTCACTGATGTCTCAACCCCTCCTAATGTGGCCTTCAAGTGCATAAAAATATATACTTCCGTCTCTTGATTAATCACGTTCTTTTGGGTGTGATCCAAGTGGATATTGGTGGCCACCCACCTGTTCCAAATTCCAATTGGCTCATCATGACAGTTTTCAGTTCAACAAGTTTCTATGTAGAGAGGTCATTTCTTTGTAATTGTGGGTTATACACTTACAATGTTGTCCTGAATCCCTACACAGTATCTAGGTGGTTATTGGTGGCCTCCCACCTATTCCAATTGGCTTATTTTAGAATTTTTCATGTCAGTACATCTTTTTGTACTTCCAAGGTCGTTTTGGGGCTCTAAATAGTGTTTTATTGGCTTGCCATAGTCAAATTGTAGAAAAAGTCATATTTTGATGGCACAATGTGTAGCTCTCAAAAAGATATTTCCAACGGGCTATCACACACCTAAAACAAAGATCATATGAAAAAGTTACGACCCCGAGAAGTTAATGTACTAACTTACCCCAACGGGGCACACACAAATTTTGGTGCTTCATCTCCTAGGGTTAGATTTTTGGATGTCTAGGGTTTTGAAATTTATGTTTATCATAAAAATGCCTTCAAATCCTCATTGTAATCATCTTCTTGCGAAGGAGCGTAGCCATCACATCTCTTCTCAGAGATAAAGCTGCCACCATTCTAGCGAGTCTTGCACTCTGTATTTTTAAACTCTTTGTACATTTATTTCAATAATAGAAATCATTTATTGTTGTATCTCTTTGTTTCTGGAAATTTTTATGAGTACTTCATTGTAATTTCTCTGCTCTCATTTCATTCCGAAAATAATCCAGATCAGTGGTATCAGAGCAGGTTGCTCTTGACCATTTTTTAGTGCATGTCCTCGATGAGGTCCGAGTATACCAAGTTGGGTCTCGAGCTTGTATCTCTTGAGGAAAATATCTCTTGCACACCGAAAAAACCCTCGATGGCAGCCGAAAATAAAAATAGTGGAGCAAAATATTTTATTAACTTGTTGCTTGAGCAAGATCTCGCAAGACATAGGGACGAAATGATGGAGAATTTTTCCCACTTCCTTCAACGCTTGTCAATAGTAATAGGTGCATCTTCATCAAGCGACCACTTTGGAGGAACCTCTCCCTTGAAGGTACAAGTTAATTTTGATCTTCACATATTTGAAGGTTAGATAGATGTAGATGCCTTAGAAAAATGGTTGAATCTGTCAGAAGGTTATTTCTCTATTCACAATTTTTCTTATAGGGAAAAGATCACCTTCGCACTCCTCAAGGCTCTACCCGATGTCAAACATTGGTGGGAAACTTACTGGGAGAAAATTTCCACAGAGGAATCTAGAATATATGGGGTCGAGCCCACTTTGGATTTTTTTATGGATGCGGTCTAGGAACAATACTACCTTGTTGATAAATATGAAGACCAGTGCATGAGATGGACCACACTGCGGCAAGAGAAGAGCCAAATAATGTCAGAGTTCACAAGAACTTTCCATACCTTGTGCGCCAATATGGATATCAAATACTTCGAGCGACATCTGGTTCTAAAATACCATGGGGCTCTGCATAGGTACACCCAAACCGAAATGGATTTCCTAAACATCTCATCATTGGGAGATGCCTATTGATATGTTGTCAAAATCGAGCAGTTATTTAGGCACCAGAACAAATGGGTGTTCAGGTCTGCAAATATGCAACAACCAAAGCATGGTAAATGTGACCCTAACCAACAGCCTCCCAAAAATCATTCCAAGACACAGGAAAAGAAGGGTAAATAAAAGACGAAGAATGACACTAGGAAGTGGTGTGACTTCGACAAAATCCCCTAGCACAACACCGATGAATGTCGCTCAAAATAGTCGTTGGTGGCCAAGGTCAAATACAAGGAGCCGAACCCAGATTCAGAATCTGATCCAGAAAATATTAAAAACAGACAGATCATTGACGTAGACCCCACTGCTATTGTCACGACCACAATAATTTAACCAGAAGAACCAATAGATCCTGAAGAGGGGGAATGCCTCTTCGATTCACACATTTGGGTGAAGGAGACTCCATTGCATTTCATTGTTGATAGAAACAACTAGAAGAACCTCATCTCAGTCGAGGTCGTCAAACAGTTGGGGTTGTCGAAAACACCACACCCGCAGCCATACAACATCGAGTGGCTTCACCAGGGACGAGATATCCGTGTCAGCCAATAGTGACGCCTGTCCTATGGAATCCAACCCTTCAAGGATGAGGTAGTGTGTGATGTTCCCTCTTGATGTCTTTGATGTTGTTTTGGGATAACCATATATCTAGAAACATCATGTTGTTTATGAATCTCGACCCCGTAGTGTCATTATTACTCTTGGGGGTCAACTCTATAGGAAACCAGAGGTAGTTATGACTATTGTTCCACCAAAACAGTGCCGCAAGGTAATCTTTCACACTGCGAAATTCATCCTCTTCAAAGTCTATTCAAAGGATGCACAGGAGGCCACTACAACCACTGCAGCCTCAACACCTTCTATCCAATAGAATCATATTGCAGAAGAGAAAGGAGATATTGTTTCTTCACCTACAATGGTGCCTACACAATTCCTCGTCAAGCCTAGAGACAACAGGTTGGTGGAACAGATTCAACCCTACCAGCAATAGGTCCGTGACAACCTTCCACAGACTAAGCAGTGCAACTTCTCCAACAAGGCACACAACTCACCAAGATTCAAAAAACACTTTCCCCTCTTCCCTAGGAACTCAACGCAATCAAGACCATTGTTTCCTAAGGGGGAGGGTTGATCTAGGTGGATATTGGTGGCCACCTACCTATTCCAAATTCCAACTGGCTCATCTGGATAGTTTTCAGTTCAACACGTTTCTCTGTAATAAGGACATTTCTTTGTAATTATGGGTTCTGCACTTACGAGGCTATCCTGAAGCCCTACGCAACATCTAGGTGGATATTGGTGGACGCCCACCTATTCCAACTGGCTTATTTTGGAACTTTTCATGTCAGTACAACTTTTTGTACTTCCAGGGCCATTTTGGGGCTCTAAACAATGTTCTCTTGGCTTTACAAAATCAAACTATAGACAGAGTCAGAGTTTGATGACATAATGCGTAGTTCTCAAAAAGACCTTTCCAATAGTACCCTAGTAATTCAAATACGTTTCCAATTATTTTCTTTACTAGGGAATCAATTTGGTCATACTCCGAGATATCGTTGTAACTTAAAATGCACAAAAGAAAGGGTGATTGGGAACTCGTACACGATCTTCCACTAAGTAACTGTTAAGCCCTCATATTGGCTCATTACCCCTTAATTGGGGCATATTACATTAGTAATGTTATTTTATTTATGTCGGCTTTGTTCCATTAGTTGTAATTATACCTCCTAGTCTTCTATATATATCAAGGAGACATTTTCATTTGGAATCATCTTGGAATTGTAAATTTATGTGGGCATAACGAGGTTTCCCCCTCGAAGAGGCTTATTATCTGAATTTCTCTCTTTTTCAAGGCATTGAGTACTTATTCTGAGGTTTTTCTATGCTATATTGATATTTGGTTCTTAACATATGGTATCAGAGCTCAAGGTCTTGGGGCTTCGTTGCCACATCTGAGACACCTTGGAATTTTTGCTATAACTTTTTTTCTACAATGTTCAGAAGGAACGGCTTGGAAGTATTTATAATACAGATCAAGGTACGTTGGGTTAAAATTTCAGCTCATGAGGCCTTATAATTTCGGAGATACAACCTGTGCAAGATAGGGTTCTGGAATCATCCTGAACTGAGTCATTGCGGAATTTTCTATATAAAATTGTTTCTGTAATGTTTTAGACCCTGAATTCCAGAGGGTATTCACAGAAATTAGTAAGGTATCTATGGTAAAAATTTCAGCTTCTGGGCCGTCTTATATTTGTATATACACCCTATGGAAGATAGGGTATCTGACTAGTCCTATTGACTAGTCTCAAGAAGGTGTTCCAGGTAAAACAATCATAACTACTTCCTAGAGTATCCAAATTGCATGAGACTAGTTGCATTGGATAGTGGACAGTCTGTAGTATTTATGGTACGAGTTTCAGAATTTTATATCAATTATTTTGTGCAGGGCACACTATACAAGTGACATCTCCCGGAAATTCAGCAAGTTGTGGGGAAGTTACCGTAAATTCCACTTGGCAAATCCAATTTTGATTAGACCTATGGCATTGCAGAGAATAAATATCAGAAAACTACAAAAAATAAAGTTTCATACCCAAAACGGCCGAAACATTAGAGATACAACAAAAGAAATATTGTCTAACAGAACCACCTCAAAATCAAGGTTCAAAAGTGATACTTGGCCAACATGCCACCCAAAAAGGGAACTTCTACACCAAATAAGCCTCCAGATAATCCTACATGGACTCTTGATGAAGGTGAAGAAATGCATAGGGACATAAATGATTTACAAAAGAAGATAGTAACAAAAGATGGACTACAAGAGATGATGGAGGGTTTAAAAGGGGAGATCATGGAAGGATTGAAATTTTTCATAATAGAGAGGACACCAAAAAGTGAAAATGTATCCCATGAAATTCATGATGAGGACACAAGGAAGGTGAATCAAGAATGGATAAATTCCAACTTTGGGTTGAAGACCAACCACGTTCCTAAGATTGATATGAGGAAGTTTAATGGCAAGGACCCAATCACATGGATACTTCAGATGGAGCAATTCTTTGATCTACATAATGTGCCACATACACAAAAGGTACGAATTGCTTCTTTATAATTAGAACCAATCAATTTGTATGGTATCGATGGCTTTGTTCTCACAAATCACTCGTCACTTGGACAATTTTCACGGAAGAAATGATAGCACACTATGAGGATACAAGGAGCAATACCTTCTTTAGCCAATTGATAAGTCTCAAGAAAAAGGGTTCAGTTACAGAGCACATTGAGAAATTCCAAAGATTGAATATAAAGGTGACAGATATTCCAGATGAGCACTTGATTGATGTATTCATAGGAACTTTAAAGGATAACATTCAACATGAGGCTCGCCTTTGGGAACACAAATCATTGGAGAATGCATTTAAGGTGGCACGAAATGTTGAAAGTAAAAATACGGCTATGGCTACTAGAAGGACCAATCCCAACATCTATAGAGAGAATAATGCTCCTTCTTCTAAAACACCTCAACCTACAAGGTTGACACCTCAACAATTGGAGGAAATAAAAGAAAAAGGTTTATGCTTTAATTGTGACAACA
>ML791690.1:299828-317764 GCA_009831015.1 Picea engelmannii | reverse complement strand
CTTTCTCTGTGCTATCTCGATCATCCAACCCGATTGGATAATAGAAGCAAGGGATGAATGGAAGAATGACGAAAAAGTGTGGACTCTCATTCAAAGGTTGCAATAGGATTCCAGTGCATCAGATACATTTACATGGAAAAATAATTCACTATGGTACAAAGATCACTTATATTTATGTAAGAACTCCCAACTCAAACAAAAGGTATTATTGGAATTGCACACCTCTCCAGTAGGAGGGCACTCAGGATTTTCGAAAACCTACCATAGAGTCAAGAAGGAATTTTTTTGGGATGGCCTTAAAACTGATGTTCAAAGGTTTGTGGCAGAATGTTTGGTTTGCCAACAAAATAAGGTTGAAATAATTAAGACCCCAGGTCTTTTACAACCATTAGCCATCCCAAGTCAGCGTTGGGAGGAGGTTTCCATGGATTTCATCACAGGTTTACCGAAGTCTGAAGGAAAGAGTGTCATCATGGTTATTTTTGATAGACTGATAAAGTAGGCACACTTTTGTGCACTCTCTCATCCCTTCAAATCTAGTACAGTTGCCACCGCATTCATGGAGACAGTTCAAAAGCTAGGTGGCATCCCAAAGATTATTGTAAGTGACAGAGATCCCATCTTCACTGGACATTTTTGGACAATTATTTTCTTGTGTGGGTACTCAATTGGCTCATAGCTCATCCTATCATCCTCAATCTGATGGACAAACCGAGATAGTGAACAAATGTCTGGAAGGCTAATTTCGTTTCTTTGTCTTTGATAAACAAACACAATGGTTCAAATGGTTACCCTTGGCAAAATGAGGGTATAACACTTCCTTTCATACTACAACAAAAATGACACCATTTATGGCACTCTATGGATACCACCCTCCTTCCATCACGTCTTCTCTAAAAGAAAAATATAAGGTTCAAGCAGTGGAAGATCACATCGAGCATCAACAACAAGTTCTCCAAATCTTAAAGGACAACCTAACCATGGCACAAAATCACATGAAACAACAAGCAGATCAACATCGTAGTGAAAAAAGTTTTGAAGTAAGGGATTGGGTGTCTTTAAGACTACAACCATACAAACATATGTCCCTCAAGCAAGCCAAAAAGGATAATAAATTATCACCAAAGTACTATGGCCCTTATAAGGTGTTGCAAAAGATTGGTACTATGGAATACAAATTGGAGTTACCTGCATCTTCATGAGTACACCCAGTTTTCCATGTTTCATGCTTAAAGAAGGTTAAAGACGACAAGATCCCAATTCAAACTATATTGCTATAACTTGACGAGAAAGGAAAAATCATATTGGATCCTAAAGCCATCACTAACACAAGAGTTCGCCAGTTAAGGAATAGATCCATTTCAGAGTATCTCATTAAATGGAGGAGACTACCGGCTGAAGATTCCACTTGGGAAGATGAGTCTTTTATACAGAAGCATCCAGAGTTACTCAAGCGTTGCGGAAAACACTTGTCCCAAGGGGAAGGGCATGTTAAGCTCTAATATTGGCTCATTACCCCTTAATTGGGGCATATTACATTAGTAATGTTATTTTATTTATGTCAGCTTTATTCCATTAGTTGTAATTAGACCTCCTAGTCTCCTATATATACCAAGGAGACATTTTCATTTGGAATCATCTTGGAATTGTACATTTGTGTGGGCATAAGGAGGTTGCCCCTTCGAAGAGGCTTATTATCTGAATTTCTCTCCTTTTCAAGGCGTTGAGTACTTATTATGAGGTTTTTCTATGCTATATTGATATTTGGTTCTTAACAGTAACTGGTTATTGGAACAAGTGCAATACATATGGGATACATAAAATGGTGGGGTGTACTGTGATTGGTTAATAGTAAGATGAAGTGAGAACAAACGATAACTCTTCGTGAATATGGTCATCATGGTTTTAACAACGATAAATACAACTTAGAAGTTGCAAGATTCGAACCTACAGTTCTCTGCTGCACTAACTAGACACCTCCCACTATACACCTTGCATTACATATGTAATAATGTCATTACTTTATTGTTGAGTATTGAAGATAAAAGGGAAGGTTTCTATCACACGCCTAAAACAAAGATCATATGAAAAAGTTACGACTCCGAGAAGTTAATGTACTAACTTACCCTAACGGGGCCCACATGACTTTTGGCGCTTCACCTCCTAGGGTTAGGTTTTTGGATGTCTAGTGTTTTGGTATTCATGTTTATCATGAAAATGCCTTCAGAGCCTTATTGTAATCTTCTTCTTGCGAAAGAGCATGGTCGTCACATCTCTTCTTAGAGATAAAGTTGCTACCATTCTAGTGAGTCTTGCACTCTGTATTTTTACAGTCTCTGTACATTTATTTCTGTAATGAAAATCATATATTGCTATATTTCTCTGTTTCTGGAAATTTTTGTGAGTATTTCATTGTAATATCTCTACTCTCATTTCATTTTGAAAATAATCTGGATCAGGGTGAGTGAGACTTAGATATGGGGAAGAAACCTCACAATAAACCTATGGGGAAGAAACCCTACAGTAAACCATTCTTTGTGTTGCACGTCCTGAATCTAGAACGCCATCCTATCCAATAAAATATTAAACCGTTGGTCATAGTCCCACACAGTTTCTCCTCCTCTCTGCTTAATCTCCTTGATCTCAGTAATACACCAAGATTCATACTTGGGATTTTGAAAGTCCTCCAGTAAATCCATCTTGATCTATGTTAGAGACCTCATCTGTCCCATTGACATAGTGGCCTTGTATTTCATGTACAACGTCAAGGCTCTTTACCTAAATATGGTTTCCAACTGCGTGATGTTTGTTGCTTTGTTTGTGATCCTCTTCACAGACCATATTGCTTCACATGTAAAACTAGTTATGTTTTGCATCATCCTTACCTGTTCCATGGAACATGGCATTGATTTTTGAATTGGTTAAGATAGAAACAACAATCTCATGAGGATATGAATCCTCCCGCATTTTTAAAGAGGTGGTACTCCTTTGTATATTCTTCAAAGATTTATCTTTAATTATCTTGGGACAATAACTTGAAAAATAAGAGAATGCTAGATAACACACTCCATATCTTTATGAATCAAATAAATTTTAAAAAATACATACATCGAAGATTTTCCTGGGAAAGGGACTAGGAATATTCACTCATAAACTATAACATTTGAAGAAATATAATTAAGAAATAACAATTATAGAAAACATAATACAAATCTCACATCCATCACATAATTTAAATATTTTTTATCACATTCAAGGAAGGGAAGATATAGGCTCACATATGAGAGAAATTTAAAAGAGTCTTTTAATTGAAAACATAATAGAATACGATAGGAAGCCTTTAAATATCCAATCCTCAAAACTCAGAGTTCAAAAGATATTATTAAAGTTTATCCCCGAAGTAGTTCTCTAGGATTTTTTCAAAAAGTAATATAGTCTTTGATAGTCTTAAATTTTAAATTGCATTCGTCCAAAGATGGATTGGGATCGGGTTCCCATGGACTGTAAAATAAATACGAGAAACAATAATAGGGAAAGACCTGAAAGGAAGACAAAAAGAGAAAGATCAGAAAATCAGTTATGTTATTCTTGGGATAGATAAAACAAAACTGGATGACTTTTGAATAGGAAGAGAAACAAATTGGGAATAACGTGATATGTATTACTCAGTATGATGGAATCTATTGATCATTTTGTGATTGATGTTGCTCTTATATTCTCCTTGGTAACAGTTTCACGACCGATACCAACCACTTCCATTTGATCCTCTTCATTAATTTTGATTAAAGCTAACTTTAACCAATTCTCAATGTATTCACACATAGGAGAAACGATTGTCTCTTGTTTAACTCTTATATCAAATACTGTATTTTCAAATTATCTGAGATTAATTGAAAGTTATTTTAATGTAATTTCAATGTCTTCATTTTATTTACATATTCTACAAGTCAAATTTCAATATCCTGTTCCGTATACTCGGTCATGCTGTTGAAATTCTCCGCTGATATGCCCTTTAATATTTCCACATGCTCCTCAAGTTGTTTCCTTATCATGAGAATATAATTTGAAATCAATTTAGGATATTCTACTTAACCAGTAGTTCCTGCAAGGTCTAACTCGACCAACTTCAAATAAGCTTCACCCTTTTTAACACTCAAAACATCAAGATCATCTAATAACTCCTTTAAGGTTTTAATTCTCTTCACCCAACATGATTTTAATTGTTTGACATGTGTTAGGGATGGAAAATCTTCTTCTTTTCTCTTGAGCTTGGTCAAACCAAAAGTTTTTTAAAAAAATGTAATTACAACATCTTTATAAAAACCTTCATCATTTTTTAGGTTAGGTTGTAGGTATTCTCTAAAATTTTGAATTTTGGAACCGAAAGAGACAAAACTACTTGCTAAATCCCATGTCTCTAAAATGAGAGAAATTCTCTTCTTAATGTTTTCTCTAATATAACGCTTAACTGCAACAAGTAGACTCGATGTTCCTTTCAAGCTTTAACTTGATTCTGGGGTTTTATTAGAGCTTTTCCAAGTTTGGACTGTTGAAACATAGTAGAAAATATAGGAGGTGGCATTAGAGTAGACTCTAATTCGTTAACCATTTCTTTAAGCATGATATTTTCAGCCTCCATATCATCTACCAACATTTATAAAGCATCACCAGTATTTCTGTGCATTCTGGAAATTTTGGAAGGAGGTACACCACTGAGATCAAACTTTGAGCTAGTTTTTTCCTGGATTCTTTTATTTTTTTAACTAATCTTTCAAAAATTAATTTTCTAGTACTTTTATCAAACAAGGAATTATGAACAATCAAGGATTCTTCCTTTGAAAATACTTCTTCTTGAATTGCAATTTTCGCTACAACTTCCTTACTTTCTTGTAATCTCTATTCATCATCCGGGAATTGTATATTCTCAATGTCCATGTCTAGATCCATATCTTCAAGGATAATATTGTTCTTAGGTATGTGTTGTTCTACCTCTTGTTGATAATTTTTTTTTTCTTTTAACTTGGAGTTTATAAGACCGGTTCAACCTTCGCTTCGAAGGGTTTTTGTCACCTCCATCATCAGAATTATTAGTTGAAATTTATTTTGTCTTGGTGTTGTTGACTAAAAGCTTTGATTAGGTGGGAATCTTTTCTATGAAACATTGGGAGAGTGAGCACTTCTTTCATTTTCCACTCTTCCCCTATTCTTATGTTGGTATGTTGTACTAACAATAGTCTCAATATCATCTATTTTTCTTTTGACAATTGGTGCTAGCGAGTCCTGACTATCACCCTCCTCTTCTTCAAATTAAAATGTATTAATCAGTGAAATGTTAAATCTAAAAAATGTCATTTGGTCAATAAAAATATGGTTTGGGTCAAATTGTATTTCAAATTCATCGATTTTGGAAATGCTTCTTAATAAAATTTCCCCAATTTTCCATGGCAATGGAATGCATTGTCTCTTCCTTTTCTCATAGAATAAATGTACCCAAAACCTATACTGTCTTGCAACCTCTATGGAAATAATTCTATCTGGAACATAATAAGGGAGATAAATGGGCTTTTCACGAGAATAATAGATTCTCACCACACTATAATTTCTATTTTTTTCAATATTCCCCTTTTTATATATGAATGTTGATGCTTCCACTTTATTTTCAATGTTTTTATATAGAGATGATTCTACAGGTAAAGACACCTAAACATTTAATATATCAACCAAGGATCTCTTAATTCTTGCGAGGCACCGACACTGTTTGTGTAGGAGGGTAGCTCAGATTGATTGTCAAAGGGATGTTAAGCTTAAAAGCTAAAGATGACTCTAAGAATGAACACAAACTTCTAAGAGATGGCTAAGACTTTTGGACTCAGAGTTGGGGTTTGATTTTGAGCTCAGGTTGGCTTCCAAAGAGGTCAAGGATGAAAAACTTGGCCCATCTCTTGGTCTAAGGATCAATTCCAACACTAATCCACAAATCAAATTAAATACAAATAAATTAAAAGAAATTGTTGCAAATCATCAAAATACTAATTAACATAAACTTGCAAATTATAGAAAGAAAGAATCTTAACATTTAGCAATTACCCATGGGATTTCTAAACTAGAAATTCACATGAAAACGATAGCAATACAAATTTAAACAACCCGCAATTAAAGATCTACTCTACAACTGAAAGTTAAATCTGAAACACACTTTAAAAATCAACCATACATCTAATCTAAGATTATGCATAAGAAAACATAGAATTAAATATAAAATGCATTAGAAAATTGGTACCTTGAGTGCACCCTTTCTCTAGGTGCCAAAAAGCCTTAGAATAGATCAACACACACTCTCACAACTTATGCAACAAAATAAACATGAAATGGCTTTATTCAAATAGCAAATCATATTCAGAATGTAACAAAGTTTTAGAGGTTCATTTCGGCAACATAACATCCATCTTCTATGCCCTCTTGGGACAAATACAATATATATACAATAGGGGATTGAATCCCATGAAAAACAACTTGATAAACGCAGAAAAAACTGAAAGTATGCACCCAACTCAATCCAAGCATTGAGAGGGCTTGATCCAAGCTCATGTGGGCAACGTGGGTAAAGACTAACTCGTCCAAAACAAAAATGATAATCTCTCGTATGTCCAAAATACCCAGACAATGAGTGGGAAGCAAGATAACCATCCAAAGATGCTCCAAATGAGACCCATGATCGATGTAAGCAACAATTATCCAACAACTCTTTGGAATGGAAAAATGAAGTAATGGCACCCATAAACCACAAGATTTCCACATGCTTGAATTTCCTGCTCATAATCTTCAAAACCAATGTTATAATGCCTGGAGTTTTTATTATTGGCATGAGGAAGGAGCCTACACTTCATACCTTAGGTTAGGCACATATATTAAAAATGAAAGAAACTTTAATCAAACACCCTAATATATTTCATAGAAAAGCAACCAAATTATAGTTTGTTAAATCTAAGAGCCAATTCATTGTAAAATAGTTAAATGACTGACCAATGGGTGTATAAGTGAAGCGAAAGTAAGGTAAAGAGAGGTAAAATTAGGCATAAAATATACCATATAAAGGTCTCGACACAAGCACATTATCCTTTTCTCCATGAGAGATATATTTATCTAGAGTGGAATCTCTTCTATCATTTGTTTCCTAGGATCTTCTGCAAATTTTCTTTTAGCATCGCTAAAAGAATTAGTGTACTCCACAACAAATTCAGTAATATAACCCTCCTTTACTCGAGAAAACCAAAAAAAAAATGGCCCGAGTCCACTTATTGTCCAACACCTTCAATCTATCAAGTGCAGCTTGATCCCACACCACCGGTTCTAAAGGCCACACAACAAAATCAATAGCAGTTTTCCTTTTCATCCATTCGTACAACAAACAACGAAATTCAACAAAGAACATTGCATGCATATCAATATAAATATATTTATCTTTCCATCTCTTCACATTCACTCTCAGACCCTAAGTTTCTCATAGGGAAAACTCATGCTCATTTTTAGTTATCCAGTCTTGAATTTCCTCCCGAGATGGATACCACCTTATTTCTTGCCTTCATCATTCCATACACGACTTTCAACTCCCAACAAAAAAACAATTTGTTGGGTCGTTTCACGCTTGCACTTGTCCTTCTTAACACTCGAGAGTTTAGACCCATGGTTCATCCAGAGTTGAACAACAAAAACCCCAAAGCATCGACATATCAATCATCAACCAAGGCCAAAGAAGCTCTCACACAAGACACAATGAGGATCACATAGACTATCTAGTCTTGTGATGGGGATGAAGGACTAAATACACATGGATCCATCCAAGATAGAATTCATACACTCCATTAAAAATAAATTACTATCATCAATATGTAAAAAAATACACACACACACATTCAAATAACACATGAGTGGCACACGATATATTATAGTTGTTGCACCTTTATTACTCCTTCCATTCCATTGAACACACACATACATTAAGAAAACTATATTCATAGAAACATAGTGTCACATCCTCTTTAGATAATTCCCCATAATTACAACATGTTGCATCCCTTTAGACTTCAAATGTATGACAGACTCAAACTCTATTCAAAAGAATTACAACATTACACTATTACAAAGGCTCAAAGAGAGCTCTGGACAATGGACAACTAACATCAACAACTTAGTGAATCCCCTTGATTGACTTACTCTGTTTCTGATGTCATTTCTCCCTTTTATATCTTTCTCTTCTTGGGAGCTCTATCTCTTTTAGCTGTGCTCCACTCACTCTATTGAAAAACTGCCTCACACGCTTCCGGGACCTACCTGCAATCCACATAGCCTTCTGGAATTGGGGAAATCTTAACTGCCTCACCAACTCATCTTTTGTCAGCTTCACACTCCCTTGTGTTGTTGGAAGTAATTATTCGAGAAGGTTTCATGATGATTTCTTTCTTGATTCTGACATGCGTCTTCTTGATTTTTGGCACAACTGAAAAAACTCAGCCTGACATGCACTTGGTAGACTTCAATCTTGGCGCGTAATTTCAAAACTCGATCCAACGTGTCCTTCTTGTCATTCTCTGTGCATTAGATTAGGCACATGTCAAACCAGGATGGGTGTGCACAACTTTGTTTGTACATGCACATGAGATTAACCCAAAAATTTGGGTGCCAAAATATTTCATAACTACATCTTTGAAAGAAAGGCCACTTGAAGGAAAAGAAACACCTTCCTTGAGGCCGCTTGTGGATTGAGCACTAGGGGGTTGAATCGAGGCAGACTCGTGGGTCAGAATGCCAACAAAAGGAAACCAAGACCTTTCTAACACCATCGAGGAGCATGTAAAATGTCTAGAAGAATGTGAGGAGGGTGGGAGAACTCTTCTGTGAGAGGCCAGGGACTAGCCATAGTTTCCAAGTGTACAAGCTCCATCTATTAATTTTCATAAAACAAATTTTATATTGAAAATATATTAGATTTTGAAAAATTATGATGATTTAATAATTATTATTCTCTATTGAAATTCATTTTTATTTATTAAACCTTAATAAAAATGATACACAATTAATTGATTCGGTATCGTTAACCCCTAGGGAGAACCACATCGCCCGCAAGCACGACCTCCGGTTAAGTCGAGGTTTGAACTTGTGACCTGCTTAGCAGCACGAACGCCTTGACAACACGTCTGCTGGCCACTAGACCAAACCCCTATAGACAATTCTTCAAATATTTAAACAATTGATGATTAAGTGATTTCTTTATCTTTTTATTTTTATAATAAAAACATAATGTAAAAAAACTTTCTTAACTTTCTTGAATATTTTGTAAGTTAACAAGTTAGGAAGATCATCAATATTATAAATATTGTATAATTAAATTGTAAAAATATTTTGAAATAAAACATTTTTTATTCTTTATTTTTTTTAATATTATAAAGATTACACATTTTTTTTTATTAATTTCTAAAAAAAATATTTTTAAAATAATTTGCAACAAACCTTGTAATAAAATAATATTTATAATGATTAAATTAAATATTCTATAACTCACATGTATAATGTTAATATGTGTTGTTTGGGATTCCATCAATCCAAAATTATCCATGCTAAATTTTAGGTGAATAATGTTGATTTCCCCTTTCTGTTATTTTAAGTAGTGGAAAATGGACCATTTCTTGGTATGCTTAGAAGGCTACTTTTATTATAGAATGTTTGTTATTATAGTGTATTCGTTTTTAAATTTAAATTTTTATAGGTTTCAATTTTTTTCCAATTTAATTTATTAATATTATAAGCATAACAAATATTTCACATATTTACAAATCTTGCAAGCACAATTAGTTTTGATGAGTCTCATTCTACATGGTGATCCAAGTTCGAAACTCGGAGCTATCGAGAGGAGACACCTAAAAAAATCCAACCATATTAAAAGTTGATATGATCCATACCATACAAATTTTAATAAGTTAGATGCCCCTGAATCGTTATTTCTCAACCACAAATTAATCTCACATATCAAAACCACGCTAACAAACAAAAACCAAGCTAACAAACAAAAAAATTCACATATTTCCTTTAAATTTATATTTTTTTTATAAAACAAATATATAAATTTTGAGAAAGCATTCCCAATTATAACCTATTCTATATTTGAAGTTTTCCTAATTTTTTTCCAATCAACGTTGTTCCGTGGATAGATAATGGATCTTTGAAGATTTTCAATCATGTACGTGTTCCTTACTTGAATGATTGACAGCACATGATATGTAAGAAAGCGTGTGTACTATACGAACACAAGGAAAACTTATTAAAAATTAGGTTCATCAGGAATCAAAATCAATGAAGGAACTCCAGTACTACATGCAATGATGGATACATGCATTGCAATTATGTTATATAACATAAAGTAAAAAATGGTAATTATATAACATAAAGTAAAAAAATGGTTATATAACATAAAGTAAAAAATGGTTAATATATAATATGAAGGTTTTTATATAACACCAAACAAAAAAGATAGTCTTTTCTTGTTTCAATAATGAATTATCATCTTTGTAGAGAAAAAGTGTAAAGCCATTTGAAAATGAGTGAGGGTTTCTAAGGATGACTAAACATTGTTGCACCTTGTGAATTTTTTTTTGTTGTGTAACATTAGTTTTGTCTATAAGAATGCCAAGGTAATAAAAAGAAAAGAAAAATGAAGTTTAAATTGGTGTTAGAGGTCCTTATTCTAATACAATGATCCATCTTCTTGTAATGTTCGTTTATTTAATTAGGTTGCGAACACGAGGCAATAAGATGTCGAAGTTTTAAACAATATTATCACATTGAGAAAGAATCAATCCATCCTAGGTGGATTTTTTCTTAAACTCTTTGATCATAAGATTATGGATTCAATCTTCTTTGTTGTTGATTTCGAATTGTATGGATCTTCATATGCTTCTATATATAAGTATGATATTGACTCTAGTTAGGTACTTTGGATATTATGGGTACATTGATTCTTGCATGCTAAAACTTTTGTGATTTGGGTGTCGATATGGTACTTTGATAAGTTTACCCTTCTTAATATTTTCATGATTTACTTGAGTCGACATGTTAATATGTGATATTTGTTGGTTTTTATTCATATGAGATATGAGAGATATTCGATGTATTATTACAATAATGAGTGTTCCATATATAGGGAACATAAGGTAACCATCCATGAAAGGGTGCGTCCCTTGAATAATCAAATAACTATTTATTAGTATCATTTACTTATTAATTATTATCTTTAGAGAATGTCTTCCTGATGTTGTCCAAACATCAACACTCCCTCTCAACGAGGGAGAAATTCTGCAACATGCCACTCTTGTCTTTGAAGTATACAAACTTCACCCTAGACTCATGACACTTGTCTGTCATTCTTGGGAGACATCTCTCTCCCACCTGAATCGAGGAGAAAGTCCTTCTCCGGCTTTCCCTCTGAGCCAATTAACTCTCTTTAAGATTAGGCTCATTTAGGGTCTGCATGTAATAGCATAGCATCTTGAGTCTTTATCATTCCTTGTCAAATCACCATGACTAGGACAAAGACCACACCAAGTTCTTTCACCACAGGAACACACCTATGAGTGAATGTCGTCTTGATGCTAACTAACACGTGGAAAGCACTTCAAGCACCTCGAGTCCATATTATTACTTGTCATGATCAAGGAAGGACTACGTCTGGGCCCATTTATCACAAGTGCACCTTTGTGATAAATGTATCCTATCTCCCTTGGTTTGCAACCCAATGTAGGAGAAGTTATGCCCGATGTTGAAACATCAACACTCCCTCTTAGCTAGGGAGGTATCTTTCCATAGTAGTACACAACTATTGTCCAGAGACATGCAGTATCTGCCAGTGGTACAAAACCACCATAGTAGTAAGAGATTTGTCACGCATGGCACTCCCAGGTGGACTTCTAGAGGCTACTCCCTCTAGGAACACTTAGGGTCAACTCCCCATAGTGCGAGACATCAAGGGTCAACTCCCTTGACATGTCCTCATGTTCTCTGAACATGGGACGATGGGCTATAAGCCCAAATGCACTTATTCCTTCTCGAATAAGTGTTCCACTTATTCCTTCTCGGATAAGTGTCCTCACAAATCAACTCAACTCAATTCACAGAGGAGTACGATCTGGAGAAAGTTTGTCACACATGGCACTCCATGTGGACTTCTAGAGGCTACACCCTTTAGAAACACTAGGGTCAACTCCCATAGTGTATGACGTCAAGGGTCAACTCCCTTGACATGTCCTCATGTGCTCTCCACATGGGACGTTGGGTTATAAGCCCAACCGCACTTATCCCTTCTCAGATAGGTGCCCCACTTATCCCTTCTCGAATAAGTGTCATCATAGATCAAATCAACTCAGTCACATAGGAGTACAATCTGGAGAATGTCTCAGAAAGCTGCAAACATCAACACTCCCTCTTAGCAAGGGAGGCATTCTCTGCCACGTCAAGTCTATCATGGAAGTACTTAAACTTCATCTTGGTTTGGTAAGAACGTCAACAACCTGCTCATCTGTAGGAAGGTACTGCACCAATACTTCCTTCCTCTGCACCATGTCTCGGATGAAATGGTACTTGATCTCAATGTGGTTCAATTTGTCACGAAACAATGGATTATCATAGATCTTCACACAACTTTGGTTACCATAATGAATAATGGTGGAATCCAGCACATGTTCGGATAGATTTGTAAGGAGCTTATGAAGCCACACTGCTTCACGGACTGTCATACTTAATGCAATGTATTATGCTTTTGCTGTGCTCAATGCCACAGAAGTTCATTTCCTGCTACACCAGGATACCATGAAAGATCCAAAAGTGAAGCAACACTTGAAGGTGCTCTTTCTGTCCACTACGCTCCCTGCCTAATCAAAGTCAATATATTCCTGCCATATCATATCAATACTGGAAGTATATCTCAAACCATGTCGAACTATGCCTTGCAAGTATCTCAACACATGTTTCACAACAATCTAGAGTGTCTATCTCAACTGACTTATAAACTGGCTAAGTGCACTCACTGCATAGCAAATATTTGGTCTGGTGTTAACCAGATACATCAATTATCCAATCAGCTTTCTATACAAAGTCAGATCAATTTCATCAAAATCGGAAGAAGACACACTTAGTTTCTTTATATTCGTCATCATTGGTATAGACATGGGCTTGAAGTTCAGTATCTCAAACTTCTTCAATATCTCAACTGTGTACTTCCACTGACTCGGGAAGATCTCATCAGTTCTCTGCCACACCGCTAGTCCCAAGAAGTAGTGAATCATACCAAGGTCCTTCATCTCGAACTCAGAGGCCAACACATACTTGCATTCAAAAATAAATCTCTATGTACCTGTGAGGAATAAATCATCAATGTAGATGAACAAAATCAGGGCCTCACCATTAACAATTTTGTAGTACAGGTTGGGATCAACAACACTTTTGCTGAAGCCCAAACTCATCAGGTGTCAATCAATCCTCGTATACCAAGCTCGAGGTGCCTGCTTGAGTCCATACAGGGCCTTCTTCAACCTACACACATGAGACTCCTTCTCACGTATGACGAAACCATCTAGCTGCTCGATGTATATTTCTTCCCCAATCTCTCCATTGAGAAAGGTTGTCTTCACATCCATCTGATGTAGTTTCCAACCCATGGATGCTACGAGGGAAATAATCATTCGAATAGAAGTGTATCGAGCAACAGGAGCAAATGTCTCCTCATAATCTATTCCCTCCACCTGAGAGAATCCTCTAGCAACAAATCTTTCTTTGTGCTTCTCGATGCTTCCATCAGTTGTATGTTTGATCTTATAGATCCATTTGGAAATCACTACAGACTTCCTTTTAGGTCTCGGAACAATATACCACACATCATTCTTCATGATGGACTGATACTCCTCCATCATGGCATCTCTCAGTATTAGATGCCTCCTCATAACATGAAGGCTCAGAATCAATGATGTGTCTCATAGCTACAACATAGCATGGATATCTTTGTGGTCTCTTGCTCTCTCGGAAGGTACCACGAGGAGCTACATGTCCTTCTGTCTCCTGCAGAGTCTGACGGGCCCATGCAGGTCTCTTCCGACCTATTGCAATATCTCTGGAAACATCAACTGGAGCTATAAGATCAACGAGATCAATTTGATCAATAGGCTCAACTGTATCCATCTGAATTGTTGGAGGGTGAGCGAGAGAAGGAACCATCTATTCCTGTCTCTCACTATCAATCTCCATGTGAGATCCTCTAGATGTCTTGAAGGATACATCCTCCTCAAAGATAACGTCTCTACTCACCTCAATCTGTCTCTGACTAGGGATGTAGGTCCAGTATGCCTTCAAAGACTCACTGTAGCCCACAAATGTACCATTTCTACTTGGAGGGTCTATCTTGGTCCTTTTCTCCTTGGGTACATGAATGTATACTGAACACCCAAATATCCTGAAGTGTCCAACCTTAGGCTTCACTCCGGTGAAGGCCTCCTCGAGAGTCATGTTCCTGAAAGTCTTATGAGGACTTTTGTTCCGAACATACACTGCAATCATGGAATCCTTTTCCCAGAGAAGCATAAATGTTGATCATGCTAAGTCATCTTGGACCATACTTTATATATCGAGGTTCCCTCATGAAACCAATGTAAAAACTCAACACTCCCTCTGGAGCTTGAGGTGACTCCTCCTTTATTTTTCATATATAATATAATATATAATATAAAGGAGATATATTTATAATTATATGTGCCAACGCTTCACACATTTGTGTATTGTGCACCCCTTCTCGACAATACGTTATTCGAAAGGAAACTCTCATAACACATTTTCTTAGTTGTGGCTTAGGGTTTCCAACAACCCTAGAGGAAACGTCTCCACCTCCTATGAAGATTTCCTCAGCACCAGATAACTATAAATACTTCCAACAGTTGCCTAGTAATTAGTAATAATCACAAGAACAAGAGAGAGATGAATCCAAGAAATAAGAGGTAGTAGGTGTTCACGCCTAGTGTCTGCTTCTTGTAGGAAACATAATTGATGGCATCATGACGTTGAAGTTGTGGTGCATGTATAACGCATCATAACACATAAATACTTATTATGATCATCAATCCATTGTCATCCTAGCTTCAATGGTGGCCAAAGAGGGCCTTACAATTTACTGCCACCATAATAACAATCAACTCCTGCCCTCCTCCCTTCTCCCAGATCCTAATCGTTTGAGCGAAAGTGGTCGATATTCCCTAGAACGTGCACTCACAACAACAACAACAACAAAAATTCTGATCATAAGCAATCGTGGCATGCACCTGTATACAGTTGGCGAAATAAACTTCAAATGCCATGCCCATCATATCATCATCGTAACTCCTCATCATAGAATTACACGCATTAACTAGCGACGGTGCTTTTAACAGAGACCAGAGATGGCATGGTCGTGATGTCACACTTTTACGTGAAGCATAGACAAAAAAATAGGTTTAGGTTTGGGACTCACGTGCATGGTGGAAACCTTTAACTTATTTATTCGGCTGCCCAAAATAAACGGCATAGCCTATGTTGTCAATTAATATATCCCAACAAAGCTTAGTCCAACAAGTAAAAGACGTCAATAGGGCTGATTCACACGCCAATTTTAGTGATAATTGCTCAGATGGAGACTGGATTGTTATCATACAAATCATCACTGGATGTGGGGAAGGAATCAAATCCCCCGTCCGTGCAACTGCCCATTTAATAAGCATACTGATCACATAACAAAGCTATTGATGATTGCATTGCACGACAAGCTATTTCTCTCATTTTTCCTGGGCTTGACTCCCTCGAGGGAGTCAAGCCCAGTCCCCACTCTGATACCATGTAAAAGCATGTTGGTTTTTATTCATATGAGATATGAGAGATATTCGATGTGTTATTACAATAATGAGTGTTCCATATATAGTGAACATAAGGTGACCATCCATGAAAGGGTGCGCCTCTTGAATAATCAGATAACTATTTATTATTATCATTTACTTATTAATTATTATCTTTAGAGAATGTCTTCCCGATGTTGTCCAAAAATCAACAATATTTTCATATTCATTAGTGCGTCAATGGCTTCATCAATGATTGATGGAATGACAATCATCACTAAATCTATAGATGCTGACTTGTCATTGAATTGTTTCTTAAACTCATTTTTGGATGCTCATTCACCAATAAAGCTTCATTGGTAATGACACCTTGAATGTCAATTTCAATAAACTCCACTGAGGTCTCTTTATTTGTAGTATCAACTTCTATGAACTTTCTTAATTTAATTGGATTTATTAAGGCATCTTTATCTAAAATCTTAAGTTCAAATAATTTCCTAGAGTATTCTAGTCATACAACTTCAATGATTCAACAACTTTTCTTGAAGACAAAAGGTATGGAGTTGAATTCCTTTAAAGATTCACTTGATGTTTCAAGTAACAATCATAATGACATGTTTTTTCTTAAATGGGGTCGAATTATTTAAGAAAATGGGCTGTTTCACTTCTGTGTTGTGTTTTTCCACTACCGACGAGCATCCATAAGGCTCGATGGAGTCACCACGACATCATAGATATTGCTCCACTACTAGTGAGCATCCATAGCCCCGATCAAGATATTTGTATTCCCCCACGAATGATTGAATTTCCTTTCCCAATCCTTTACCAAATTGATATATATGTTACATGAATGGTGGATGGGAGAAACATGAAGTCTTCATAAACACATGGGGATGATGCCTATATTTAAGGAAGGATTGGCCATGATTGAGTAATCAAAATATGTCCTAGAAATATTTAACCCTTGACGTCTGACTTAAAAAAATTCACATGGTGCACTCATTTAATGTGAATGGGTGGTATCTTCAAGTTGGTTGAATCACCACTTAATTAAATTTTCAATATTTTATGGGACTCAATTATTTGGGGAAGGCATAATTTCACCACTATTTTAACTTCTTCAGGCAACATGGGTCATTTATTCATAGCTTCTTTGTTTAAGGCATGACTGAGAAGTAAATTGGGAAATTACAAAGATTAGAAAGTGTGTTTTATTTTCATAAAACCCTGCAATTACCCATTAACGGGATTGCAAACTAGTTAGCAAGTGGAAAATACATGCAAGGAAAATGTTATGAACATAAATATACATATAAATAGATATTCATAACATAATAACTAACTAATAAATAATAATTATTAATAATGAAAGGGCATGTCTCTAAGGACATGCCTATTGGTTAAGGGCACCCCTGTGTGGGTATATAAACGAGCCCTCATTCTCAATTGTATTCATCTTATCTTATCTTATCTATTCATATATTATTTACAGTCCTATATGGATTACTTTGTTATATTCCAAGTATTTTGGATAATTTTTGTGTGAGAGAACTTTGTTCGTCTCATTTGGTATCAGAGCTAAGTTCTAACCTGACATTTGGCCACACTCAAGTATTTTCAGAATTTTTCAGAATTCTTGGTCTTTGACCAAGGTTAGGCCATTGGCCATACAGGCTTGTAGCCACACAAATTTATTTTTTTTGCAAATTTCTCTGAGAAATTTGGTTCTTGACCACCAACCAGGCCCTTGGCCATTCAAATTTTCATGCTCATAAGAAATTAAGTTTTTGACAGCTGACTAATTCGGGCCTTTGGCCCTATAAAAACTCAAAAAGTTTGTTGAAGACCTTTCAGCTGAAAATCCAATCACCATCTTAGGGTTACCCAAATTAAAATATATATATATATCGTAAATAGAAATATATATTAGAAAAAAAAAATTAATAGAAATATACATATTTATATAATAAAAAATAAAATAAAATAAAAACAAAACCCAAATTTTTTTTTGTTTAATTATTTAAAAAAAAAAAAAAAACA
>ML791690.1:280401-293944 GCA_009831015.1 Picea engelmannii | reverse complement strand
ACACCATGCACAATATATGAGAAATAATTAATAGTTATTGTTCAAGGGAAGTAATGACTTCCAAAGGTAGCTACAGCTTCCAAATGTAAAGGGAGGGATAAACCTCCAAGAGGAAGATACAATCCTACAATATCAAGAGAGAGAGTTGAACTCTCCATCCTTGCCCCTTCTTCCCACCCAATAATATATGAGAGATAATAAAACTTTACATTAAATCATCACCATCAACCAATCATCACATAGAACCTGATAATGCTTCCTGAGACTTCTTCAATTTATGCAATTCTTCAACTCTTGGAGTACTCTGATCCTATAGCTAATATTAATCAATGTATTCTCTGAAACTCCTCCAATTTTCACTCCTTGAATCCTCCCCAAAAGGAAGTTATAGAAAGAATGGTAGACTTTATTCAATTCTAGTTTATTCAAAAGACCCAACTTGTATAGCATGCCCCGCGCTCAATATTTAACATCTGATTCTGAAAATCACACACAAGAAACTACAGTCCATACTATTTCCAATGGAAGTGGTCCCAATTCATTGGAATTCTGTATGAAGACGTTATGACTGTTTTACCCGGAACACCTATTTATTGACTAGCTTCAGGACTGGTCACAAACCCTATCTTCCACAGAGTGTATCTCCATAATTGTAGCGAATCAAGAGATGGAATTTTTACCAGAGGTACCTTGATATGTCTTCTCAATACCATAGCGATTTCACCATCTGAATCATTCTATAAAAAAATTTATAGCAAAAATGGTAAGATGACCTGAAAATAACATACCTTAGAACACATCACCAAAAGACTTCATCCTCCCTTGAAATCTGACCTTCTTTACTTCTGTTTTCCTCTGAAATTCAACTTGTGTCAAATGAATGTATAATGATGTTTATTTATACCATTTATGTCACTTCCTTTTAACATTAGGGCTGACCTGACACTTTCTTATTTTGTAATTATTTTCTTTAATTATCTTCAGGGCTTACATGTACTTCCTTCTTCAATTGACTTTGTCATCTTCAAAAATTCATTTCTCCTCAAACATGAGGATCCACATGACGTGCCACATACCACCAGAAACAACATGATGTATACTATCCATCCATGGGTGTTGTATCCGCATGTGCATTTTCCTTCATGTCCAAATACCTTCATCAATCTTGAGGTCCAAAACCCATGACTAGGGTTGACATCAATGACAACAACCAATCTTCCAACACCTATCACCCTTAGACAAACACATTTCACTTTCTTTTATTTTCTTGCTCCTAAGAACCTCAAAGATATGATTCCTCTTTTGCATCTTACTTTCGCAATAGTTACATATTTCATACTTGGTTCTACAATTTTAGAACTCCACACTCTCCCATTCTTTCTCAATTACACACAAATAAAATAGAATCAAATCATTATTTATACAATCCATGCTTCCATGAATTTGTCCACATACAAAATTACATCCATGAATTTAGCTCCAAATCTCCTCAAAATTGCGCTGTGACATTCCTTAGAAACCAACATAGACCCCCTTTGGTTTTATTTGTGATATGTTCATTGTTCCCTTTATATAGGTGTCAATTCACAACTACCATCAGATCGTCCCTTGGAACAAATCACAATCATTGATATGTTCTTTACTCATCAAAACATGCACCACAATCTCAATTCTTAGTAGTCGTCCGATATTTCTATGTTTTGATCTTGTCCTTCAATTCCTTCTTAGCATATCAGGTCCACATGCAACTACAACACACAATCATTGTTTGATCATCTTCTTAATTGAAATATCATCCATTGATCTCATTCACTATCCACCAAAACACACACTACGCCCTTAGCACTCAGAAACTGTCAAATCTATCCCTGATTTAATCTCGACTGTCGATCTCCTTTATCATAGCAGAACCATGTGTAACCACACTAAAAAATCTGTGTATGTGACAGAGGAAGTAGAAGATTTGAGTTTTCAAGGAGAGAGAAAACCCTAGATCTTAAGGAGGCACATGCAGGCTATTGTGTGCCAAACCGTGTAAATACGCGAGTTGCACTATTGGTAGGGCATGTACATACGCGTGTTGCACTACTGACAGGTCGCATAGTTGTTGACAGATTGGTATCTGTTGAGGATTAAATCCTCTTCTCAGTTGGTGCTGAGTTGTGTAAGCTGAGTCTTGCATTGCAGAGATGGTGCTCTTGTGGAGTTGTAACTCTATTCAGTTGTTGCTGATAAACCCAAGGATTGTAGTCCATAATAAAAAGAAAATTGTACATACATATTGTTTCCTTTGTGTTCTTTGTGGTGATGGATTATTGATGATATATGTTGTTGTTATCTATTTCTGATATATGTTCACATACAACTAGTTATAAATGACAGTAATAAGTGATGAGTAAATGGTGATTGTTAACTAAATTTTTTTTGTGAAGGGAAGGATAAAAATAGCCCTACACTGATTCACCCCCCCCTCTCAGTGTGGTCGGTGCATCCAACAAAGTCGTCATCCAATCTGGACCTCTGTTCAATGACAACCGTCAATCTACTTAACTGTAGTCAAGAACACACCATGTAACCAAGACACACAACAATCATCCGATATTCCCTTGATTAGATATTTGTCATCAATCTTCTTTCCTGTCCTCTCAACATGTAACACATCCTTGATGCATGGTTGTCGTCCGATCTGGTCCTTGATTGGATCTCCACTATCGATCTACTAACTACTCATGATTAGAAAATTTATTGAAGTGTCATGGAATTTTCGCGAGTCTAACACATATGTATTCAAACCTTTGCAACCTCCAAATTACACCCTCAAGTTCCACCATACTCATTTTACATATACAATTAGATGCATTTCCAATCCTTTCTTTGCGGGTCTAAGGCATATTCTTTCATACTTCTACAGCTTCCATAATTCAAATTCATATTTGTTGTGCTACTTATATGTTTAGTATAATGCACTCATTAATTATCAATCTGGAATTCATAATCAACAGAGTTACAAGACACCAGTAAGAAAGGTAATTTCTAATGTCACGAGTATAGAATTAAACTAGATTATGCATGCTGGAAACAAATCAAAATAGCAAACCGCAATGTACTTTGGTTGTCTTTCTCAGAGAGGCTATCTATTCCATTATGGAATATGCAAGTATGAGATGGAATTAGTTTGATAGATCAACTCTGATATCTGACCCAAAAAACTAACTATGCAATCCACACTTCTGAAAATAAATCACACATCAATTAGCAAAGCATAGCATGGGTAGTTCAATAGTCAATATGTTGGTTCTGTTGTGGTTCACAATGAACTTCACTAGTTCTTATCCAAGTAGTTTTGACTATTGCCGCCAACATATATGATCAATCAAGGAAATCAAATTCATGAGAAAAGAAATAGGGCATATGTAAAAACAAAGCAATTAAATATCTCTAAGAAATTATAGAATGGAAATCTTAATCTAATCTGTACTGCTATCATCTAATAGAGTTAAAGCTTTAGCTAATTCAATGTTTATACTACTGAAAACAAATACTAATGCTAATCTACAAAGAGGCTGAACTTTGTTGGGCGGTGGGCCCTTGCCGCTTCAACAGGTCAGCTATTAAAGTCTACAAGAAGCTTACTTTTGACACACACATTACTCTCACTCACATTTCAAAGCATAAAATCGAAACTCTTGTTAACAACTCAACTCATACTTAATCATAGATAATCAGAACATGGAGATAAATGACATTTTATTAATATTTACTCAGAAAATGTTATGTACCATCACATGCAGCTTCACATATTGGCAATATGATAATTCTCCTACTCCCTCTACCATCCTTACCACGACTATTTAATAGTCTGAATCGTGAAACACAAGGAGGTGAAGCGATTTGCAAATCAATCAGTTGTTAAGTTCAATTATTCGGTTACATCTTTAGATTCATCCTCATGACACGACGTGCATGAGGATGAGGCAATTAACAAACTGTTCTTATCATAGCCTTGCTAAAACAAATAGACGTCCACCAATTGACTTAGGCGAGATCTGGCACTTAACTTAGTGCATTAGGATATTCCATATTAGTATCGGATCGTAACAGGTAGATGGTACCGGATCACGACAGGGCACAAAAGGTGGTACCGGATCATAACAGGGCGCAAAAGGTGGTATCGGATCATAACAGTGCGTGTTGGTACTAGATCACAACAGATGCTATTTTAGTACCGGATGCGCTTGGTACTGGATTCAGACAACAATAGTCTTGGCACGCGATTACTGGATGGCTGAGATGGTACATGAACGCTAGACATCTAGAGGTCAAAGATTCACATATGACAAATCGAGCATTAGTACATGAAATATTTAATTCCTTAACTCAATAAACCACAAAATGCATGAATTGACCATACTTTACCTTATGACCTTATTATTGGCAATTGGTAGCGTTCTTGTCATTCACTCAAGCTTTAGGTAGGCCAAAAAGGTATAGGTGAAGAGTATAATAGGGTAATGGGAATGTCAATTTCGGGTCTCAACATTCCCCCATGCCAAAATCATTACATGTCCTCATGCAACTGAAAACAAAAACCCAAAATTTTGCAAAACTTGAGACTATGTTCTTTACTTTGGTGGATCAATGAAATTGATGGCTGAAGCCTCTTCTCTCAACTCCCTTTTGATGACCCTAACATATTGTAGGAGTTGTAATACCTTCTTGATCTTGTTAGAAGTCTCTTCATGGTCGTATTGAATTTGTTGTCTGGTTGCTTTCAATTGGTCATTTTCTTTCTTGATATATCTGTCCAAGAGTTGATATTCCTTCACTTCCTGTTGGATTTCCTGATTCTGTTTTTTCAATTCCCCAATCCTTTTCCTCATTTGTTCTTTTGTCAAGGTCTTTGTTGACTCCATCATTACTGGCTGAATACACTCCCTTTCCTCGACTTCTTCCCTCATCCCACATAAAGTAATAGTGGCTTGCTCTTCGGTCAAACTAGGGATGTCATCTTGGATTGGTAAATCCTCGGAAGGGGAAGTAAGGTCGATTGGATCTTCTAGTGTATGAGGACTAACTATTGTTTTTCCCTTCCTTGCCATGCTCCTCATAGTTCTTTTACAAGGAGGTACCGGATCAGGGATGCTCACAGGCTTCCTTTTCTTCTTCTCTAATTGTGAAATGGTGACAGGGGGTTGTGCCACAGACTGTTTACTTTTAGCTTATGAGCTATGCTTCCCTTTCTTCATCATTTTTGTCTGATGGTCCTCTTTCTCAACTGCCACCATTGAAGTCTCCTCAACTAATTTGTTTTTACCTTTTGATTTGGAGCTTTTAGAAGTCTTGTTGACTGTGGAAGAGGACCCTGCTTTTTCATGTTGGCTCACTGCCCTAGATGATGGTGGAGTTGTCTTATCCTCCTTGTTCTTTTTCTTTTCGGGTTCCTTACTTTTCTTTGGAGCATGCTGGGTTTCTTCCACATATTTGTTTTCTATGGGAAGGTGTTGTGTGATAAGGGTTTTCCAACTAATCCTTTGTTTCCTAAGCTCATGTAAAACTAGCATTTTAATGAGACCTTGATGGTAAATTCTAGTCTTCTCTACTTTGGAGATGGATTTAACACCTCTTACCATTTTATTCAAACTCATCCATAGAAAATATGGAAAATCGATTTCAGGGCCTCCTTCAAAATACAATAGGAGCCTAAGATGATAGATGAAGGTCACGACATACCTTCCTTCACAGGTGACAAATCGTTGAAGACTGGTAATCATTGGATGATATTCTTCTTTGATGTAGTTCCTAGGGATCCCTTTCTTCTAGTCAGGGTGCTGATGATCGGCCTTAAAAAATTGTTGGCACATTTCTTCTTTAATTCCTACACCTTTGAAGTATTTAGCTCCCCTGCTTGGTAGTCCCATGACCTCCCTTAAGGTCGCTTCATTAATTATCAGTTGTAGATTGCCTATTTGTGCAGTCTCTCCATCATAGCTCTGTATAAATTCTTGAGAAATCTTCTTGTGCTAGCCTGTAAATTTTTCCAGAAATTGTATCCACCCCAATCTAGCATATTTTTCTTGACATAATTGGTACTCCTCGGTTTCCCTATAAATTTGGAAAATCGGTTCGTGTCTAGTAACAACCATCGTTATAAGTTGAGAAAAGGATCTGGTTGTGGCACAAGGGTTCAGTTAATTGATGAAGGGTTTGGTACCAGAAAGGAGCAGGCTCGGGACTGGAGAAAATCTCATGACAGGGGGAAGTATGGTGATGGTGTTGCGAATGGTAAGTTTAAGTGAGGGTGTTGTAAGGAAAAATTATGACCAAATGAGGCTTATCTGGATGGCTTCGCCACCGGATAAGCCATTTAATTTCTACCCATTACTGTAATGATGAGGATAAGATGTCGGGTGTTCAAGGCATCATTTTGGGATAGGTGATTGGACGTTCGGGTGGTGAAAGTAATGTTGGATCGTGGTTCATGGTATAATGTAGGTTCATGAATTTGCTTGAGGAAGAAATATATTTGTGGCTTATCATTTCTATGCATGTTTCATATTTTGATATGTTTTTTGCCTTTAACCATGTTCAAGAGCTATGATAGGATTAATTAGGTTTAGGCATATGGGTATGAGGGAAAGGCGCATGGGTTTAAGACTAAGGTCATAAGATCTAGTATAGTTTTTCATATTTATTGTAGTTTTATGAGCATAGGAAAATAAATACCATGTTACCTTTGCTTTCACCTTTGTATGATTGATACCCATAGCATGTGTGACCGCTTGTAAAATGTCAAAATTCATCCTTTTAGAATGAAGCTTCTTGAAAACTTGGTACGAGAATGTCCTGTACTTCTGATGTGCTTATCTTCTTTTGTATTTGGTTCTGCAGGGTGATCATGTAAGTCTGGAAAAGAGTTCTGAAGGGACTCTTTGACCTTCCCCCATGCTAAAGATGTTGTATATCTGTAGGCAAGAAGATTCAACATTTGATATCATAATGGACAAAAGATGACAAGAGTAAAAAGAAATCAATCAAATTTTAGAAGTATAGCTTATCACTTATCATATGATCTCATGCCAAAAATGAAATTGCCCCTTTTGTACTGGATTATTGACAGAAGTAGCATTCAACAGTGAAACAGGGGAATATATATTTGCCAAAAGAACAGATCCCACCTAACTTTCTTCAAATATTTTCTATCATTGGTTTGAAGATAAATTTCACAATATAAGTAGATTAGACTCCCTAGTTAGGGCTCCACTCTTAAGAAGTTTCCTTCTTAGTTAGAGTAGGCTTTAGATGCAGAACGGTAAGTTGACTTAGGGTGATTCTCAAATGGACATTTGCTTGGAGCAATTATGTTGCTGATTCATCTGGAGTTTGGTATCTCATGAAAGCCAATAATGACTTTTACTCTTTTTGTTTTAGATGGCAAAAAGTGGATTTTTCAATCAGACAAGTATAGATGAGACATTTTTCAACCAGAACCCACTGCCAACAAGCTTGTTCAGTACCCCGGTGGGGTAGTTGTGATAATTAATGAGAGCTGCCTTCCCCAGGCATAATGCCCCATTGCCAATAGGCCCGTTCAGTACCCTGATGGGTTTGCCTAGTCATACCACAGACCGGTACCCGCTTCCAGCAGACCTGTTCAGTATCCCAGTGGGTTAGTCTCTTAAACCCTTTTTCAATCAAAGGCTTCTTGTCCATAGTCACGCATTTTGGTTTGTATTAAAGAGTGCTTTGCATGGTGACAAGGGAGGCTCATCTGAAAACCTTTTTATAGGGTGGGATGGTATTGGGTTGGAAGGCATATACTCTTCTTTTGTATGTCTGTTAAAGATTTGTCTGAAGGAAAAATAAACTTTTATGCACATTATTTATTTAGAGTGATCTAGGTGTATAATTTTGTCTGAAGTTGTCCATAAGAGAATGACCTAAAGTTTCCTTAGGGTACTGGTACATCCTCTGCCATAAAAGTTTTGGTAGTGTGCCCATGGTAGAGAGTGTTCATATACTCATATGTTACTCTTTACTAAGATAATCCAATGAATACTATTGAAGTCAGGTCAGGGTGAGATAGTTGTTTATAGGTTAATATATATATTTTTAAATCATGCTGAAATACTGGGTAACGACAACTTCTAGTCTTTGAAGCAGATTATGGTTCTGTGAGCAATCATAGGTAAAAATTGTGTTCCTCTTTTTAAGCAATAGAACCAAAAGAAATTAAAGTTCTTCTGAGAAACAAAACCAAAAGAAATTAAAATACTTGTCAGCAATAGAACCAAAAGAAATTAAAATACTTCCCTTTAGTTGTCAATAGGAGGGCTTCCATTTGGTACTGCATTTAGCTTTGTGGTTCCATCTTAAATGGTTGTTGCATGGCTTCATACTTCAGATTAATGGACATAAGATTTTGAAATATGCTTTGTCAATTAGGTAATATGTCTTAATAGCACTGTAGAAGGACAAACTCAGGTACCAGACTGGTACTGGACTAGAACAGGATTTCTGGTACCGAAACAGAACAAAATATTGTTGATGCCTACAACTAATGGTTAGCAAGTTCATGAAGGATCAAATAGATTATAAAAATTTGCTTACAAAAGAAAAGAAAATTTGTGAAAGTAAAACAAAAGGAGGTAAGAGTCTTTTGTTACCTTCAGCTTATTAACAAAATTCGATCCACACCTATGTACAAAAAGTTTCAAATAAACCAATCAATCAATGTGGGTCAGTAGGAGGATTTCCTTCCTTACTGATCATATGCATGTCTAAATTCTGTAATATACGAGTCAAGAATTCTTCTTTTGACAGAGGTTTGTTGTAAACTCGCAACCGGTGACCATTCACAAGTAGTGGTGTTTGTTGTTCATCAATTGTCTTTATCCTGATTGAAATATTATCGTAGATAGTATCAATTTCGTAAGGTCCGATCCAACGGGTGGTTAACTTACCTTTAAATTTCTTGAATCTACTGATATAAAATAGGGCCCAATCTCCTTGTTGAAAAATTTTCTTTTTGAGATACTTGTCATGCCATTCTGTTCTCTGTTCTTGAATGAGAGTAGTCCTTTGAAGTGCTTCCTGCCTGGTTTCATCCAACTCATTAAGTTGCAAGAATCTTTGTTGTTGGGCTTCATCCAAGTTCATGCCAACTTGTACTACATTCCTTAAGGTTTTGATATGAAATTCTATAGGGAGAAGCACCTGCTTCCCATACACTAACTCATAGGGTGTATGTCTTGTTGTATTCCTCCAGGTGATTCTATAAGCCCATAAGGCTTCTAATAATCTGTCAGCCCAATCCTTATGGTGCAACTGTACTGTTTTGGTAAGAATGGACTCAATAACTTTGTTGGTGGATTCTACTTGTCCATTTTCTTGTGGATGATAGGGTGTAGATTTCCTGTGTTTGATTTGGTACTGTTCTGTAACAGCTTTGACTAGATGAGAGGTAAATTGAGTTCCCTGATCAGTCACAATTTCTCGCGGTACACCAAATCTAGTAAAGATATCATTAAAAAGGAAATCTACCACCGATTGTTCACTTGCAGCCGGTAAAGCCTTTGCTTCAACCCATTTAGTCACATAGTCAGTGCATACAAGTATATACTTTTTCTTTTTAGATGTAGGGTTAATGAGCCCTACAAAATCTAATGCCCATTTCTCAAATGGTTCAATGACTACTTGGGATTGAAGTGGCATTTGATCTCATGCAGTAGTCTTACCCATTCGTTGACATTCATCACAATTGGATACATAGGTTTTAGCATCTCTGAAAATATGGGGCCAGTAGTAACCTGATTGTAGAACTTTGTAAGCAGTCTTTTCGTCTGCGAAGTGTCCTCCACAAGGGCCATCATGGCAGGCTTGTAAAATATCATGAATTTCATATTCCCTTACACATCTCCTGATCACCAAATCTGGTCCTGTTTTGTAGAGGCAATCATCGTGCCACATGTAATTTGCACTTAGTTGAATTACTTTCTGTTTTTCTCTAGGAGACAATTTCTGAGGCATCTTCCTTGTCACAAGATAGTTAGCAACATCCACATACCACAGAGTGAATGTAGAAATAGAAAATAAATTTTCATCAGGAAAGGTATCTTCTACTGGTGCATTATCTCCCAGATGAATCATTCTAGATAAGGAATCAACCACAAGATTATCTTTACCAGGTCTATCAATAATGTTGATATTAAACTCTTGTAATAATAAGAGCCATCGGGTAACTCTAGGATTTGTTACAGGTTTGTTCATTAAGAATCGGATGGTTGAATGATCAGTGTGTACAAAAGCTTGATATCTTGTAATATAGTGTCTAAATTTATTGATAGCATGGACTACAACTAGCAATTCTTTTTTTGTGACCGTATAATTAACTTTGGTTGGAGACAGATTTTTACTGACAAAGTAAATAGCATAGGGCACTTGATTTTCTATTTGTCGAAGGACTGCCCCAAGGGTTGTGTCTGAGGCATCGGTACAGATATGAAAAGGAAGGGACCAATTTGGTCCTCTTAATATAGGGGTAGTTGACAATTTCTATTTTAGAATTTCAAAAGATATTTGGCATTCGTCATCCCACTTAAATTCAACTTCTTTGGATAATAATTTAAATAAAGGGGTAGCTAGGCTTGTGAAATTCATAATGAATCTTCTATAGTAGCCAACATGTCCTAAAAATCTGCGAACTTTCTTTTTTGAAGAAGGCATTCTGATTTGTGTGATAATATAGATTTTTTCCGGATGAACTCTCATGCCAGAATGAGAAATGTGATGTCCTAAAACAATACCTTCAGTGAGCATCATTTTTTATTTTTCATTACTTAAGGAAAGGTTAGTTTCCTTACACCTAATCAAGACTTTTTCTAAACTGGCCAATGCTTCCTGGAAGTCTTGTCCATGGATTGTAAAGTCATCCATGTAGACTTCCACACAATCAGTGGTTAAGTCAGAGAAAATGGCTAGGACAACTCTTTGAAAAGTGGCTGGGGCATTGCAAAGTCCGAAAGGGAGCACCCTATAAGCATATGTGCCCCAAGGGAAGGTTAAAGTGGTCTTCTCCTGATCTTCGGGTGCTATTTGTATTTGGTTGTAACCACTAAACCCATCCAAGAATGAAAAATACTTCTTTCCGGACAGGGTATCCAAGTATCCAACACCTGATTGATAAATAGTAAGGGAAAGTAATCCCTATGGGTGGCTCTGTTTAACTCCCAGAAGTCTACACATATCCTCCACTTACCATTTTTCTTGGGAACTATGACAAGTGGAGATACCCATTGACTATCTGAAATGGGGTATATGAGATTGGCTCGAAGGAGTTTTTGCAATTCGTCTTTTACAATATCTTTAAGGCATGGATTCATCCTTCGCTGAGGCTATCTAACTGGTCTGATTTGGTCATTAGTGTAGATATGATGCGTGCATGTGTCAGGATGAATGTCTTTCATGTCTACATAATCCCATGCAAAGGCATCAAATTGTCTTTGGAGCATTTCAATCACTTGTGTCTTTTGTTCTAGTTCCAAACTAGAGTTGATATACAAAGGTTTTCCTGGGCTAATCTCAACAAGTTCAGTAGTTCTTCCTTATATGAGGAGGCTGGTGATAAAGTGTATAATTGAGTGATATCAGGGTGCCAAGTTTGTTGAAATTCGGAACTAAAAATATGTGACAATTTTGCAAAAGACCTTGGGTATTCAATGCAATTTGTGTCAGCCAAAAATAAGCCTAAGACTTGTTCATCTGATTGTTCTTGTATTCATTTTACTTGTTCAAGTGTTAACAGAGGTCTAATGCAATATTCCTCTCCATAAGGGTTTTCTAACCAAATAGGTATTTCCTGTGCCAGTTGGGCAGGAGGGAAGAGGACAAGTTTTTGGCTATGCATGCCATTGGATATAGTCATCTCACCAGACCAGCAGCTGATAAAGGCATCTGTTGTGGCCAGACAAGGGTGGCCAAGAACCACAGGGTGTCCTGGTTTGGAGGATGATTTAGAATAGATGACTAAAAAGTCTATTGGATATTCCCAAGAAGCTAGAGTGACTGTGACATCATCTAGACTTCTTGCAGGGCTAATGACTGACTTATCTGCCAACTCGATCATGGTTTGGGTTGGTCTTAACTAGTTGATTTGGAGATTTTCCATAGTGTCAAAAGGCATTACATTAATAGCTGCACCCAAATCAATGAGTGTGTTTGGTAGAGAAATACCATTAATTTCAACAGTGACAACTAGGTTTCGAGGGCCATTATATTTGTATGGCATTTTAGAAATAAATTCAGATAATTGTCCCACTACCTGAACAAGAGGAGGTTCCTTCTTCTTCCTTCCTAGTTTATTAATGCAAAGATCCCTTATAATTTTGGCGTATATAGGGATATATTTAATAGCTTGCAGCAGAGGTATTTTTATGCACACATTTTGTAATTCATCTTCTATATCTTTGTGCAGGGGTGGGTCAGGTTTCTTCACTAATAGTCTTTCAGGGTAAGGTGGGAGATTAATCTGTTGGGGTACTCGTACAGACTGAGAAGTGATTGGGATAGGAGGAGAGGCCTCTTCTTCTATAGGGGTGGTTTGAGTGTTTTCTTCCTCAGAATGACTATCATTTTCTTCCTGAATTATTATTGCAGGATCTGATTGGTTTACAACTTTCCCTGATCGTAGTTGAATTTCATAGGTGGGAAAGGTTTGAACTTCTATATTCTGCACAGGGTGGGTGGGTTGATTATTGGGATTAGGGACTGGCTGGGCAGGGATTTTTGTTGGTCTTGGAGGGTTGTGGGCAGCTTGGTTTTGTGGTTGTTGATTGGCATTTATAGATACTTGCTGCTGCTGATTAGGATTCAAGGGGTTTGTAAATTGTTTTTGTATAGCAGGTGGGAGTAAAGCTTACATTTGTGGTGGGTTGAATCCGAGTACTAATTGGGAAATGTTTGCAGGGTACTATGGATATGTAGGGTAAGAGGGATTTCCATACATAGGTACCCTCCAACCTTGTTGCCAAAGTTGAGTTTGCTGAGGTGTCCATTGTGGATAAGTCATTGGGGAAGGACCCCATTGTTGTTGTTGATATTGTGTATTAGGATCATAAAATGTATTGGGATTTTGGGATCTCCAAGGTCTTCTAGAAGGGTATGGTTGTTCTTGTGAGACTCCTCCTCCCCTATACATGGCTTGTAGTTCAAGCAAGGTTGGACACTTAGATGTGGGGTGTTCTAGTGTACACAGACCACAGATTTCTATGAAATTTAATGGGCATTCTTTCTCGTTGTTGTGCTTCTTTCGGAATCTATGACAAAATATTGCTAAAGCATCTTCTTCTTGTTTCTTTTTCAGTTTTAGAGTATCTAATTGGTTACTTATTGTTCTCAAGATGTCCGTTTTAAAGTTTTCCAATAAGTTTCCTAACTCAGTTCTGGTGACAGTCCCTGAACTTTGTTTTGTATTTCTGCTAAAAGGATCTCTTGGTCCTTTGCCTGTTTTAGCTTGTCCTCTTGAGTATCTCCTACAATAATCTGCAAT
>ML791690.1:235688-280351 GCA_009831015.1 Picea engelmannii | reverse complement strand
CAGCTGGGTCTGAGGTGAATAGTTTTGACTTTTGATAGTTGTATAAGAACCTTTCTAAGTAGTCTTCAGGACTTTCATCTTCTATTTGATGCATTTTAAAAATGTCGTTTTTAACATTATCCTTACAATAGTCTTGGTATTTTCATAAAAATGTGTCTTTCATTTGATCCCAGGAAAGGATTGTATTTTCTCCTAAGCTCATGAACCATCTTAAGGATGAATCTTTCATTGTAGCAGGAAAAAGATTAAGTTTTTCGGCATCATCTAAGTAGTTATAGCTTATACATAATATGTCAAATTCGAATAAAAATAAATCTGGATCTTCAGTTGACATACCTCTGAAAGTGGGTAACGGTGATAATGGGATATTCTTCATGCTGATGTTTCTGGAAATATCCAAGATTGGAAACTCAAAGGTTTCAGTCTCTGTAGCTGCATTTCCTTCTTCTTCTGCCATTCTACTGATGGATGGTTCAGAAACTGGATTTTCTGTGTCTCCTAAATGTTCACCAGACTCACATTATGCCTGTCCCAATACTGATTCTTCCATTTTAGGTTCTCCTTCTGGAGCCTCACTGGCTCCCCTTGAATTTTCTGTTGGTGGAATTTTTCCCGCACTAGTGTCAGTTGGATTAGTGGGGGGGTTTGTTTTTGAATCTTTGGAGCTTACAAATCTACCCTTGTTATCTCTATATCTATGCATAAAATGGAAATTTGATTCTTTAGCTGAATTGAAATCCTAATTCTATCTAGAAGGTAAGAAGGCAACCTGGCTTCAGAGAACCCCACTCTAGTGGCCGTGTGGCTCTTCACTCACGTCTTAAAAACAAACTTTTAAAAACATTAAAATTTATGCAAACAATCTAAGCTAAAAATTACTTCCTACCGTTTGCAACTCCCTGACAACGACGCCAAAATGTTGTGCTACTTATATGTTTAGTATAATGCACTCATTAATTATCAATCTAGAATTCGTAATCAACAGAGTTACAAGACACCAGTAAGAAAGGTAATTTCTAATGTCACGAGTATAGAATCAAACTAGATTATGCATGTTGGAAACAAATCAAAATAGCAAACTGCAATGTCCTTTGGTTGTCTTTCTCAGAGAGGCTATCTATTCCATTATGGCATATGCAATTATGAGATGGAATTAGTTTGATAGATCAACTTTGATATCTGACCCAGAAAACTAACTATGCAGTCCACACTTCTGAAAAGAAATCACACATCAATCAACAAAGCATATCATGGGTAGTTCAATAGTCAATATGTTGGTTCTATTGTGGTTCACAATGAACTTCACTAGTTCTTATCCAAGTAGTTTTGACTATTGCTGCCAACATCTATGATCACTCAAGGAAATCAAATTCATGAGAACAGAAATAGGGCATATGTAAAAACAGAGCAATTAAAGATCTCTAAGCAATTATAGAATGGAAATCTTAATCTAATCTGTACTTCTATCATCTAATAGAGTTAAAGCTTTAGCTAATTCAATGTTTATACTACTGAAAAAAAATACTAATGCTAATCTATAAAGAGGATGAACTTTGTTGGGCGGTGGGCCCTTGTCGCTTCAACAGGTCAGCTATTGAAGTCTACAGGAAGCTTGCTTTCCACACACACATTACTCTCACTCATATTTCAAAGCATAAAATCGAAACTGTTGTTAACAACTCAACTCATACTTAATCATAGATAATCAGAACATGGAGATAAATGACATTTTATTAATATTTACTCAGAAAATGTTCTGTACCATCACATGTGGCTTCACATATTGGCAATATGCTAATTCTCCTACTCCCTCTACCATCCTTGCCACGACTATTTAATAGTCTGAATCGTGAAACACAAGGAGGTGAAGTGATTTGCAAATCAATTAGTTGTTAAGTTCAATCATTCAGTTACATCTTTAGCTTCATCCTCATGACACAAAGTGCATGAGGATGAGACAATTAACAAACTGTTCTTATCATAGCCTTGCTAAAACAAATAGACGTCCACCAATTGACTTAGGCGAGATCTGGCACTTAACTTAGTGCATTAGGCTCTTCCATATTAGTACCGGATCGTAACAGGCAGATGGTACCGGATCACGATAGGGCGCAAAAGGTGGTACCGGATCATAACAGGGCGCAAAAGGTGGTACCGGATCATAACAGTGCGTGTTGGTACCGGATCACAACAGATGTTATTTTAGTAGCGGATGCACTTTGTACCGGATTCAGACAACAACAGTCTTGGCACGCGGGTACCAGATGGCTGAGTTGGTACATGAACGCTAGATATCTAGAGGTCAAAGATTCACATATGACAAATTGAGCATTAGTACATGAAATATTTAATTCCTTAACTCAATAAACCACAAAATGCATGAATTGACCATACTTTACCTTATGACCTTATTACTGGCAATTGGTAGCGTTCATGTCATTCACTCAAGATTTAGGTAGGCCAAAAAGGTATAGGTGAAGAGTATAATAGGGTAATGGGGATGTCAATTTTGGGTCTCAACAATATTCTGCTACACTCACTTTGCACCCATAATTAGAAAAGTTTCTAAGTATTTCATCGTCATTATACGAGACATCATGAGCCATTCGATCTATAACTCGGATTTATATCGATCATTGACTAGTTCTCACATAGCGTAAGACTTCAACTCACAACCAACATATGATTAGTGACAAGTGGAAACCTCTTGATCTGTCAGATCTATCACCTTTTGGGCCATTCAATTTATGATATGTGGCAACCTCCTGAGCCATCTGATCTCTTACCTTATGGGTTTTCCCATTGATTTTTCTTGGTACTTAGTCATTTCTTTGAAATCTCTTGGTACTTAGTCATCTTGATATCCTACCATGGGTCCATGGGTTCAAGCTTATTTCATCATTTCTCTTCATCTTCGTCCAACTGATCTAATATTGGTACTTCGTCTATTTCCCAAGATCCCACATGAGGTTCACGGATCTCCTATACTTAGCCAATTTTTGACCTTCTTACCACGACTCCACGAGACATCTTCATCTATTCTCCTCTTGTCAACTCTATATGTCCAACCAATCCAATCTTCATACTTATCCATTTCTCAAGACATCAATCGATTCTTGGTACTTAATCATTTTCAATATTTCACCACGGGTTCGCGGGTCCATGAGTTCACGCTCCCATATACTCGATTCCATGTCATGCTCACTATCTCTGCGATGTTTGACACTTATTAATTTTTTGAGATCTCTTGTGTGGATGTGGAAGATGAGGTGGATACCATGTGAATGTCTTCTTCATGTAAAATAGATGGCATGGTATCAATATGTGTCCTGACACGTAGTACTGATGTGGTTGTTATTATGGCGCTGATGTGGCTGAGCTAGCCCATTGGGTATCATACCCCAATTCTTTGATCTTGGTCGTTGATATTTGATGATCAACAGTTAGGATTTAAGTGTCTCTAGGTCCACTGTTCTTCACAAAAAATTTAATTTCACATGCAAAGTTTTGTAGCTATTCCACTTTCATTCAAAGAGTGTAATACTAATTTTCATTATTAAACTTTTGAACATGTTTTTCCCAATGAATCTGGGATATTGTCTTCTATTTTATTTCTTCCTCTACGCCTTTAAAATTCAACTATTGTTCCCTTACAAGACTTATTTTTTCCCAGATCTTCCTTTGCTTCATCGAACTATGATCACTCTGCCACAAACCTCTTTACCTCCTCAATTTCATTCTTCCATTGATTTTCAACGAGGTCACCTTGTTCTTCTCATGTCCATTCAAACAAATCCTTATTAGCGTGCATAAACATTCTCTGTTTCTTCTGTCTAGCTCGATTTTTCATATGGATACTTTCTTTGTCTATCAGATTCGATCGTTGGACCTATTAGATCTTGTTCCTTGATTTCTTCAGGGTCATTTTATTCCTTTTTCCCTCATTCACATAGATCTAGGAATGGACATACTCAACTACCTCTATATATTTTGAGTTGTAGTAGGGACTCTTTCTCTTTGGTTGTAGTAGTTTGGATGCTTCCTCAATATACTCTTCTCCATGTCATTGACAACACTCAGTCTCCCCTTGCCTATGATATCGGTGGCATCCTGTGACATCAATGACAACAAAATTTTGAACATAGACCACTTGGGACTCTTTTTGGATGCCATGAAGGAACAATATTACCCTATTGGAAACTATGATGACCAATACATGATATGGACCACACTCTGTCATTAGAGGGACCAAACAGTGTCAAAGTTCATAAATACCTTCCATAATTTGTTCACCAAGCTGGGTATTAGAGACTCTGAGCAACATCTAGTTCTAAAATAGCATGGGGCCCTACATAGGTATATCCAAACAAAAATGGTGTTTTTAGACATCTCACCATTAGGAGTTGTTTATCAACATGTTATCAAAATCAAGAAAAGATTTAAGTAGAGGAATACGTGGGAGTTTGGATCTGTGAATGCATCACAACAGAAGCCGAGAAAATTCATCCCCAACACATAGAATGAAATACAAATCAAGGATAGACAATTGCAGGACAACCAATCTAAGATGCAAACAAATAAGGGTAATGAGAAGATGAAGAAAGACATCGGGAACTGGTGTGGATACCATAAAATCCCTTGGCACAACACCAATGAATGTCACTCGAAGTAGTCAATGGTGAACGAGTTCAAAGCCTCAGAGTCAGATATAGGCTCCAACTCTAACTCAGATATAGACAAGGTGAAGTAGATCATTGATGCAGAACTCGGTGCCACAATCACTACCACCAAGATCCAGTCAAACGAACCAGAAGAGTTGGAGGAAGGTGAGCACCTTTTTCACTCGTAGATGTGGGTGAAGGGTGCTCTACTACATTTCATTATTGATAGAGGAAGCAAAAATAACCTCATATCAATAGATATTGTGAAGCAACTGGATGTTTACAAAACCACATCTATAGTTGTACAACATCGAGTGGCTTAGCCAAGGAAGAGATCTTTGCGTCAGCCAACAATGTCGCCTGCCCTATGGAATGAATCCCTTCAAGGTTGAGGTATTGTGTGATGTTTCCCCACTTGAAGTTTGTGATGTTATTTTAGGAAAACCATGTATGTGAAAACATCATGTTGTATATGAGTCTAGACCTTGTAGTGTCATTGGTACTTTGAGAAGACAATTGTACAGGATCCCAGAGGTAGCTCCACCTATTGTAATTTCTTTAGTCTCAACTAAGAAGTGAAGGGAATGTAATCTCCCAAACTAGGAAATTTTTCCTCTTCATGATTCGCTCCCAGAGTAAATGGAAGGTCAAAACCACATCCATGCCCTCTACACAAGACTCCTCTACGCAATAGAATCAAGTTGACAAGGTCATGGAAGAATATTGAGACATATTTGCCTCACCTATCAGGATGCCTCTACACTATCAGGTCAAGTATTCAATTGAGATAAATCCTGGAACCCCTTTTCCTAACAGGCTAGTGTATTGACGCTCTCTCATGGAAATGAAGAAATCAATCACCAGATCCAATAGTTTCTCCAAAAAGGGCACATTCGACCAAGCTCCTCACCCTACGAAATCCCAATCATGCTCTTACAAAAGAAATACAAGACTTGGAAACTGTTTATTGATTACAAAGCTTTGAACAAAATCATAGTCAGGAATCAATACCCAATTCCCCAAATTGATGACCTTCCTGACCAACTTAAGGGGGGCAATTATTTTAGTAATATTAATCTCAGTTCCATCTACCACTAGGTCCCCATAGAATATATTAATGTGTGGAAGACCACTTTCAAGTCTAAATAAGGTCATTTCGAGTGGTTGGTCATGTTGTTTGGCTTGATGAATTCCCCATCCACCTTCATGAGGTTGATGGATGACATATTGCAACCCTTCACCAATTCCTTTGTGGTTGTATGTTAAGAACTAAATATCAATATAGCATAGAAAAACCTTAGAATAAGTACTCAATGCCTTGAAAAAGAGAGAAATTCAATAATAATCCTCTTCGAGGGGGAAACCTCCTTATGCCCACATAAATGTACAATTACAAGATGATTCCAAATGAAAATGTATCCTTGGTATATATAGGAGACTAGGAGGTATAATTACAACTAATGGACTAAAGCAGACATAAATAAAATAACATTACTAATGTAATATGCCCCAATTAAGGGGTAATGATCCATTATTGAGGGCTTAACATGCCCCTCCCCTTGAGACAAGTGTTGTCCACAATGCTTGAGTAAATCTGGATGCTTCTGTATAAAATACTCAACTTCCCAAGTGGAATCTTTAGCCGGTAGTTTCCTCCATTTAATGAGATACTCTGAAATGGATCTATTCCTTAGCTGGCGAATTCTTGTGTCAGTGATGGCTTCAGGCTCTAATATGATTTTTCCTTCCTCGTCAAGTTCTGGAAATATAGTTTGAACTGGGATCTTGTAACCTATAACATTCTTTAAGCATGAAACATGGAAAACTAGGTGTACTCGTGAAGATGCAGGCAACTCCAATTTGTATGCCATAGTATCAATATTTTGCAACACCTTATAAAGGCCATCGTACTTTGGTGATAATTTATTATCCTTCTTGGCTTGCTTGAGGGACCTCTGTTTGTATGGTTGTAGTCTTAAAAACACCCAATCTCCTACTTCAAAACTTCTTTCACTACGATGTTGATCTACTTGTTGTTTCCTGTGATTTTGTGCCATGGTTAGGTTGCCCTTTAATATTTGGAGAACTTGTTGTTGATGCTCGATGTGATCTTCCACTGCTTGAACCTTAGATTTTTCTTTTAGAGAAGAAGTGATGGAAGGAGGGGTATCCATAGAGTGCCATAAATGGTGTCATTTTTGTTGCAGTATGAAAGGAAGTGTTATACCACCATTCTGCCAAGGGTAACCATTTGAACCATTGTGTTTGTTTATCCGAGAAAAATATACGAAGGTAGCCTTATAGACATTTGTTAACTATCTTAGTTTGTCCATCAGATTGAGGATGATAGGATGAGCTATGACCCAATTGAGTACCCAAACAAGAAAATAATTCTTTCCAAAAATGTCCAGTGAAGATGGGATCTCTGTCACTTACAATAATCTTTGGGCTGCCATGTATCTTTTGAACTGTCTCCATGAATGCGGTGGCAACTGTACTGGCTTTGAAGGGATGAGAGAGTGCACAAAAATTTGTGTACTTGGTCAGTCTATCAACAATCACCATGATGACACTCTTTCCTTCAGACTTTGGTAACCCTATGATGAAATCCATGGAAACCTCCTCCCAATGCTGACTTGGGATGGCTAATAGTTGTAAAAGACCCGGGGTCTTAATTGTTTCCACCTTATTTTGTTGGCAAACCAAAAATTCTACCTCAAACCTTTGAACATTAGTTTTAAGGCCATCCCAAAAAAATTCCTTCTTGAACCTATGGTAGGTTTTCAAATATCCCGAATGCCCTCCTACTGGAGAGGTGTGCAATTCCAATAGTACCTTTTGTTTGAGTTGGGAGTTCTTACATAAATATAATCGATATTTGTACCATAGTGAATCATTTTTCCATGTAAATGTATCTGATGCACTGGAATCCTACTGCAACCTTTGAATGAAAGTCCACACTTTTTCTTCATTCTTCCATTCATCCCTTTCTTCTATTATCCAATCAGGTTGGATGATCGAGATAGCACAGAGAAAGGCCTCAACATATTCATCCTTTCTTGAGAGTGAATCTGCCACAAAATTTTGCTTCCCTTTTTTATAGACGATTTCAAAATCATACCCCAATATCTTGATTACCCATTTTTGTTGTTCTTCTGAAGATAGTCTTTGTTCCAAGAAGTATTTAAGACTATTATGATCTGTTTTGACCTTGAAGTGCCTACCTATTAGGCAAGGACACCATTTCTTCAATGCATGTAGTATTTCCATCATTTCCTTCTCATAAATGGGTTTGTGTAAGTCCTTTCCCTTGAGTGGTCGACTTTCAAAAGCCAAGGGACTTCCTTCTTGCATTAGGATATCACCAATTCCATTTCTTGAGGCATCACATTCCATAATAAAGGTTTTTGTGAAGTCTAGAGTGGTCAAGACAAGATCTTTTCACATCACCTCTTTAAGTTGTTCAAAAGCTTTAGTTTCCTCTGGAGTCCATGAAAATGCATCCTTTTTAGTTAGTGTCATTAAAGGTGCTGCTATTCTTCCATAGTGCCGAACAAACTTGCGGTACTAACCTGTCAAACCCAAAAATCCTCTAAGATTTTTCAATGTTTTCGGAATCAGCCAATCCATCATGGCCTTAATCTTGTTAGGGTCTACCTTGACACCTTCATGTGATACAATATGACCCAAATACTCTACCTCCTTCACTCGAAAGAAACATTTGGATGGTTTGGCATATAGTTGTTGCTCCTTTAGTTGTTGTAGCACCTTGTCAACATGTCACACATGATCCTCCCAAGATTTGCTATAGGCTAGTATATCATCAAAAAATACTAACACAAATTTTTGAAGGAAAGGATTGAAAATGGAATTCATCAACCCTTGGAATGTGGAAGGTGCATTTGTAAGGCCAAAAGGCATGACCAAAAATTCATAATGGCCTTCATGAGTTCGGAATGTTGTTTTTGGGATATCTTCTTCCTTCATTCTAATCTGGTGATACCCTGAACGAAGATCCAACTTTGTGAAATATTTTGCTCCATGTAGTTCATCTAACAATTCAGCAAGGACGAGAATTGGAAACTTATCTTTAATAGTGATCTTATTGAGCTCTCTATAATATGGACACATACGCCATGAATCATATTTCTTGAATACCATTACCATCGGTGCAGAGTAAGAACTTTAGCTAGGTCTAATAATGCTAGCCTCTAACATTTCTTCAACCATGCACTCAATTTCACTCTTCTGGGCATAAGGGTATCTGTATGGCTTGATGTTAGGAGGAACACTCCCAAGAATTAGGTGAATATCATGATCATGATTTCGAGTGGGTGGAAGACCTTTGGGAATATCTTCAAATACTTTGGAATGCTTATCAATTATCCCTTGGAGATCTACAGGAATAGATGGCTTAGATGTTTGAACATCTAGTGAGCATAGTTGTGCAATAACACCTTGATGCCCCTTTTTCAATAATTTTGTCATGCCATTAGAGCTTATCACCTTACTAGGTTTCCCTATGATACCTCTTAACTCAATTCCTTTTCCTTCCAATGAAAATTTTATGAAAAGTTCTTGAAAATTAAAAGCCACTATTCCTAATGATTATAACCATTGGATTCCTAGTACAACATCTGCACCACCCATGGGTATAGCAATCATTGGACTATTCATTACATATTCCCCCATAGTAAGATTGATCTTATTGCATTTTCCTGAGCAATTGATAGTTCCTACATCTGCAATCATTACTTGAAACTCTGGCGCTGGATATATAAAGCAATTGAGAGCTTTGGCTAATTTATAGTGAATGAAATTATGAGTACCGCTAGAATCAATTAGGACTATTACCTTTTTCTTTTTGATATATCCTTCGATCTTGAGGGTTTGAGGAGTGCTAATTCCATCCAATGCATTACACGATATTGTGGGAGTCAACTCTTCAAACAAAATTGCTTCTACGTTTTCATATTGAGATGGTTCTTGTTCTTCTTCCTCTTCACAATCTATGTAGAATAATTTATTCTCACCACACTTATGTCCCTTACTGTACTTGTTGTGACATTTAAATCATAAACCTTTTGCATTTCTTTCCTCCAATTATTGAGGTGTCAACCTTGTAGGTTGAGGTGTTTTGGAAGAAGGAGCAGTATTCTCTCTATAGCTGTTAGGATTGGTCCTTCTAGTAGCCATAGCCATATTTTTACTTTCAACATTTCTTGCCACCCTAAATGCATTCTCCAATGATTTGGGTTCCCAAAGGCGAACCTCATGTTGAATGTTATCGTTTAAAGTTCCTATGAATACATCAATCAAGTTCTCATCTGAAATATCTGTTACCTTTATATTCAATATTTGGAGGTTCTCAATGTTCTTTGTAACTAAACCCTTTTTCTTGAGATTTATTAATTGGCTAAATAAGGTATTACTCCTTGTATCCTCATAGTGTGCTATCATTTCTTTCATGAAAATTGTCCAATTGACGAGTGATTTGTGAGAACAAAGCCATTGATACCATAACAATTGATTGGGTTCTAAATATAAAGAAGCATTTTGTACCTTTTGTGTATGTGGCACATTATGTAGATCAAAGAATTGCTCCATCTGAAGTGTCCATATGATTGGGTCCTTGCCATCAAACTTCCTCATATCGATCTTAGGAACGTGGTTGGTCTTCAACCCAAAGTTGGATTTTCTCCATTCTTGATTCACCTTGCTTGTGTCCTCATCATGAATTTCATGGGATACATTTTCACTTTCAGGTGTCCTCTCTATTAGGAAATTTTTCAATCCTTCCATGATCTCCCCTTTTAAACCCTCCAACATCTCTTGTAGTCCATCTTTTGTTACTGTCTTCTTTTGTAAATCATTTATGTCCCTACGCATTTCTTCACCTTCATCAAGAGTCCATGCTGGATTGTGTGGAGGCTTATTCTGTGTATAAGTTCCCTTTTTGGGTGGCATGTTGGCCAAGTATCACTCTTGAACCTTGATTTTGAGGTGGTTCTTCTAGACAATCTATCTTCTATTGTATCTCCAAAGTTTCGGCCCTTCTGGGTATGGAACTTTATTTTTTGTATTTCTCTGATATTTCTTCTCTGCAATGCCATAGGTATGATCAAAATTGGATGTGCCAAGTGAAAGTTACGGTAACTTCCCCACAACTTGCTGATTTTTGGCCTTTCCAGGAGATCTCACTTGTATAGCATTCCCCACACAAAATAATTGATATACAATTCTAAAAATTGTACCATAAATACTACAGACTATCCACTATCCAATGCAACTAGTCTCACTCAATTTGGATACTCTAGGAAGAAGTTATGATTTTTTTACCTGGAACACCTTCTTGATACTAGTCAATAGGACTAGTCAGATACCGTATCTTCCACATGGTGTATCTACAAATTTAAGATGAACCAGAAGATGAAATTTTTATCATAGATATCTTACTAATTTCTGTGAATAGCCTCCAGAGTTCAGAGTCTTAAACATTACAGTAAAATTTTTATATCAAAAATTCCGCAATGAATCATTTCAGGATGATCCCATAATCCTATCTTGCACATGATGTAACTCTGAAATTATAAGGCCTCATGAGCTGAAATTTTAACCCAACGTACCTTGATCCGTCTACTAAATATCCTCCAAGGTGTTCCTTTTTAAACATTGTATAAAATAAGTTATAGAGAAAATTCCAAGGTGTCTCATATGTAGCAGCAAAACCCCAAGACCTTGAGCTCTGATACCATATGTTAATAACCAAATATCAATATAGCATAGAAAAACCTCAGAATAAGTACTCAATGCCTTGAAAAAGAGAAAAATTTAGATAATAAGCCTCTTCGAAGGGGCAACCTCCTTATGCCCACATAAATGTACAATTGCAAGATGATTCCAAATGAAAATGTCTCCTTGGTATATATAGGGGACTAGGAAGTATAATTACAACTAATGGACTAAATCCGACATAAATAAAATAACATTACTAATGTAATATGCCCCTATTAAGGGGGAATGAGACATTATTTAGGGATTTTCATTGTATATCTGGATTTTATCCTCTTCTTCAACAAGAGTTGGGAAAAACATTTGTAGCACATTCGACGGGTCCTCCACACTTTGTGACAACACAAGTTATATGCTAACTTAGAGAAATTCTCCTTCGGCATGAACAAGGTCTAATACCTTAGATACATTGTAGATGAGAATGGTGTACATGTTGATCCAACCAAGATCCAAGTTATTTGTGACTTTCCAACCCCAACAACATTCACCGAGCTTCAGATATTCTTAGGCCTCACAAAATTATATTGCATATTTGTATTGGGGTTCTCCCATATCGCATGTGCTCTTAGCCAAGTGGTGAAGTGTGGTGGAAAATCCCAATTTTTGTGGCTCAGATCACAACAAAAATATTTTGATTATCTAAAACATCACTTATCCTCAGCCTTGGTGCTCGCCTTACCCGATATGAAACAACCATTTGTGATTGATACAAATTCTTCCAATTATGTTTTTGGTGACGTTCTCACTCAACACGATCATCCAATGGCCTAACATAGTGAGACAATCTCAGATGTCATACGTAGGTAACCCACCTATGACAAATAAATGCATTCCATCATACAAGCCTGCTTCCAATGGAAGCATTACATTCTAAGGAAGGATACATTTATCCATACAAATCATAGCCCTCTATAGTTCATGCAAACTCAAGGAAAATTCAAAAATAACCACCATCAAAAGTGGTCCACCTACTTGCAGAAGTTTCACCTCAACATTGAGTATAAAAAAGGGAGAACCAATCATGTCGTTGACTTCCTTAGTCGAACTCCAGTTGCATCACTAAACACGATGCACGAGTCTTGCCAACATGAGACCTTCAGGTGGTCCCAAATCTATGACAACAATCCTGATTTCGCTACGACCTACGGGATGTTGGGAATAGGCACGACCATTGCTGAATTCCATCTTCAAGATGGACTGCTATGCCATCTAGGTCATCTATGTGTTCCTTCAATTGAGTGTGTAAATATGATATGGGAATCCCACAACATTCGGGTGGCAAGACACTTTGGCATGGAGAAGATAGTGGAAGTACTACATAAGTATTTATATTGGACGAAGCTTCAACATGATGTTAGTAAGTGTATGATATCATGAACTACATGTTCCATTGCCAAGCCAACCATTAATAAACAAGGAATACACACCCCTCTGCATACTCTCAATAAGCCATGGGAATCCATCTCGATGGACTACATGTAAGGTGTCCCCTCCACCAAGCATGGAAATGATTGTGCATTCATGGTTGTTGATCAATTCTTTAAGATGGCGATTCTAGCTGCCTACAAGAAGAGTACCATAGCTAAGGCCACCACCAAGATCTTCATAGAGCGTGTATGGGTACAATTTGGACTGCCATAGACCATCATATCAGATTGGGACAAAATATTCTTGAGCACATTATGGTCGAGCCTTTGGTCACTGTTGGACACCAAGCTCACTAAATCCATTGCCTTCCACCCTCAGACTGATGGAAATATAGAGGTTGTCAATATGATGATTGTGCATCTCTTATGCATGTACAACTCTAAGAATCCATGCACATGGGACGAGAGCCTTCCTTATGTCCAATAAAAATACAACAAAGCGCTCCATAGCTTGATCGACCACAACCCTTTTCAGGTGGGCCTGAGTTTTCAACCATTAGGCCCCATTTATGTAGAATTTCCCCTTGCATATGGCACATAGGAATAATCTTCCCAGGATCAATATGAGGCTAACAAGGCCACCGAATTCATTGAAAAAATTCATCACATTTTCCAACATGTCCATGATATTTTGCATAAATCCAATGCTAAGCACAAGCAATGCCATGATCAACAATGGGTTCCCCACAAGTTTCAGGTAGGTGACAAGTTTTTGTTGCATTTGTTGAAAGAATGCCTTAAAATACCCCACTGGGAGATATGTCCATTTCACTATGGACCTTAAACAATCATTGAGGTTTTGGGAGACAATGCTTTTGAGTTAAGTATCCTCCCCTTCCTTGGATTACATCCAGTATTCAATGTGGACCTCCTTCAACCATACTTTCCACTACTACTCGACACATAAGAGGTGGCAGAGGATTTGACACCTATAGATCTAAACCCTGAATGTATGGAATAGGAAACCATTGATCACATCATGGACAATAGGTTAAGGGCACCCTCCAACAAAATATCAAAATCTATTGGGTTGTCAAAGCAGGGCAACTATTGCACCAAGAAAAGTGGCTCACCAAGCGTCAACTTCAACAAAACTTCCCCCATTTGATGGGGGCACTCAATGCAATGGATGCCATCGATTCCTAAGGGAGGTGGACTAATCCAGGTGGACATCGGTGGTTGCTCACCTATTCCACTAGCTCAACATATGGTTTCCATTTTGGCAGTTTTTCTACAGCTTTTTGGGCCCCAAACTTTCAAGGTCATTTTGAGGCCCTAAACATCATTTTTTTGATGTGGTAGTGCCCAATAGAAGTCTATTGACATATATTGGGATATTCATAATGTATACTTTATTGGTTGTGGAGCCTGATTATCTTCATGATTCAAAGGTTTTTGTTTTCAGCCATGTTTATACCCCATGAAGACTTTACACCACGGAAGACTGTACACCCCTCCATGTAGGGAAGTTGCTATGGGGGCTTGCCCCCCCTGTAGGGTCCGGGGGAAAGTGATCCCCCGACGAGGGTTTTGGGGCGAAGCCCCTGAAGGAAAAATTGGCTTGTAAATGTATATTGTAATTTCATAGTAAATATGGACCATTCATTATAAGGTCGCAGATCTAACAATATAATTTATGTTAGGGTTTTTTTCCCTAGAAGGAAACCCTCTTTTATGAGGGAAATGTATTGTGGATATGTATCATTTCAAATATTGTATTCTGATAGAGGATACTTTGAGAGAAAGAAGAGGAAGTTACAATGGGTGTGTTGTAGGTTGTATCCCTTCATTTGTTGGATAATAAAAAGGAAGGACCTGGAAATTTCTCTGGTGGACGTAGCCCACACTAGGTGAACCACGTATATGTGTGTCTCTATTGTATTGTGTATCTTCTGTGTTTTATTTCCACATTTGTTTTTATGTTATTGCTTTAGGATCCTATTTTTCTAATAACTGGTATGAGAGTGAAAGGTAACTCACAGGAAAAGAGGGTTCATGGTTCAAGTGGGAGCAATGGCAGAAGATGGAAATTTTAGGGTCGATAAATTTAACGGCCAAAACTATGAGTTATGGAAGATGCAGATAGAATATTATTTATATTAGAAGGATATATTCCTACCATTGGGTGGAATAGAAAAGAAGTCGATGGCCATGAATTTCAAATAATGGGAGGTTCTTGACATAAAGGCACTAGGAACGATACGACTAAGTCTAGCATCATCGATGGCTTTAAATATTTTGAAAGAAAAGACAAAGAAGGAGTTGATGGACGCATTGGCTAAACTGTATGAAAAATCCTCGGTGTCCAATAAGGTATTTATAATGAATATATTATTGAATATGAATATGTCAGAAGGTGAGTCTATTGCATATCATTTAAATGAATTTAATACGGTTACTAATCAACTAAGTTCTGTAAAAGTGGACTTTGATGATGAGACGAAGGCTCTTCTAATCTTGTGTTCATTGATAGAAAGTTGGAACGACTTGGTCATGGTTGTAAGAAACTCTGTCTCTAGTTCAAACACTTTAAAATTTGATGATGTTGTTGGTGTTATCCTTAGCGAGGAAATGCGACAGAAAAGCACAGGTGAGACATCAGGTAATGCGTTAAACATGGATGACAGGGGAAGACAAAAGGATAGAGGAAAGGGCTTAGGGAACTGTGAGAATTCTAGGAAGGGTAGATCCAAATCCAGAATCAGAAAGATAGAGTGCTGGAATTGTCAGAAGAAAGGAAATCTGAAGAAACACTGTAGAGCTCCAAAGAAACAAAGAGATGGATAGTAGGAGAAAAATTAGGAAGAAAATGTAACAGGTGATGTATTACAAGATGCTTTGATTCTTTCTGTAGATAAGATTTTTGAGTCTTGGGTAGTAGATTCAGGGGCTTCATTTCATGCCACACTCCGTAGAAAACATTTTGTAGATTATGTTCAAGGTGATTTTGGACAGGTTCATTTGAATGATGATGCACCATGAAAATTTATTGGAATGGGAAAGGTAAAAATAAAGAAAAGGAATGGAAACCAATGGTTGTTGAAAGAGGTAATGCATGTTCCATATCTAAGGAAAAGTCTGATTTTAACAAGGTAGTTGGAAAGTGAAGGTTGTATATCCATATTTACAAATAAGGTGTGGAAGGTCACCAAAGGATCACTGGTGATAGAAAAAGGAGAGAAGGTAGGTACATTGTATTTATGTACTGGTAATACTGACTCTTCTATCTCTTTAGCTTCTATAGGAGTTGATACAACACTGTGGTATCATAGTCTTGGACACATGAGTGAGAAGGGGATGCATATACTTCACAAAATAAATTTGTTTCCAGATCTTAAACAAATTGATTTGGATTTCTGTGATCATTGTGTTTATGGAAAACATAAGAGAGTCAAATTTCTCAGAGTTGGAAAAGAAAAGAAGAGTGAAGGGCTAGAGCTTGTGCATAAATATGTATGGGGACCAACTCAGGTATCATCTCTTGGTGTATCTCAATATTATGTCACTTATATTGATGATGCAACTAGAAAATCTTGGGTTTATTGCATTCAACAAAAATATGATGTTTTTGATACTTTTAAGAAATGGAAAGATTTGGTTGAGAATGAGACAGGAAAAAGGTTGAAGTGTCTCAGATCAGAAAATGGAGGTGAATATTGTAGCAAGGAGTTTGATGATTACTATTCATGCCATGGGATTTGTAGAGAGAAGACCATTCTAGGAACACCACAAGAAAATGGTGTGTCAGAAAGGATGAATACGACAATCATGGAGCATGCAAGGAGTATGAGATTGCATGGTTGTTTTCCCTTATAGTTATCGGCATATGTTATAGATATTTTTGTTTACTTAATAAACAGAGGACCTTCAATCTCTTTGGATGGTGGAATTCCAGAGGATGCATGAATAGGTAAAAAGTTAAACTATTCTTTTTTGAAGACTTTTGGTTGTGAAGCATTTGTCCATATTGATAAAGAAAATAGAACAAAGCTTGAGGAAAAATTCAAGAAGTGTACCTTTATTGGATACAATGTTAATGATTTTGGTTATCTCTTATGGGATTATGAAAATCACAAAATCATTAGGAGTAGAGATTTTATATTCAATGAGAAGGTCATGTATAGAGATCAGTTGCAGGGAAAGAAATAGGAAAAATAAAAACCAGAATACACAGTGCTTGATGAGAGCACTGAAAAAGAAACTCTAAAAGGTACCAGAAAATCAAAATGTACAAAAATAGGAGAAACATGTACCTCAACCTCCTGCAAGTGTTTTTAGAATATCTACCAGGTTAAGTATACCCCCTGGACGATACTTTCATTCATTGTATTATTTATTGTTGACTGGTTCTGGTGAACTAGAATGTTATGAAGAGGCAATGAAGGTAGACACTAAAAAAAAGTGGGAGCAAGGAATGAAAGAGGAAATGGATTCCCTCGCAAATAACCAGACTTTGGATTTGGTTCAATTTCCTGCAGGAAAAATATCATTGCAAAATAAATGGGTTTACAAGTTGAAGGAAGAAGATGGAGGCAAAACGTGGTACAAGGCTAGACTTGTTGTAAAGGGGTTTGCACAAAAGAAAGGTTTATATTTTGATGAAATATTTTCTCCTGTTGTTAAAATGACTTCAATTAGGACTATTTTAAGTCTTGTGGTAGCATAATATTTTCAGCTTGAACAATTAGATATAAAAACATATTTTCTCCATGGGGATTTTGAGGAAGATATTTATATGTAGCAACCACAAGGGTATGAGGTCAAAGGGAAGGAAAATTTGGTATGCGGGTTGAAGAAGAGCTTGTACGGCCTAAAACAAGCTCCATCCCAATGGTATTTGAAGTTTGATAGGTTTATGATAGAACAAGGTTATAGTAGATGTCATTCTGATCACTATTTTTATTTTAAAAGGCTAGAAAATGGAAGCTATATTATCTTGCTATTGTATGTAGATAACATTCTTGTTGCAGGTTCTAATATGTAGGATATAAATGTGCTCAAGAATAAATTAGCTAATTCATTTGCGATGAAGGATTTGGGTGCTGCAAAGAAAATCCTTGGTATGAGAATAACAAGAGACATGAAAAATCACAAATTGACATTGTCTTAGGGTGAGTACATAGAGAAGGTGTTGGAGAGGTTTAGAATGCAGAATGAAAAACCAGTTAGTACACTTTTGGCCAACCATTTCAAATTAACCAAGGAAATGTGTCCCAAGACACACGAGGAGATATAATACATGTCTAGGGTCCCTTATTAATCAACAATTGGAAGCTTGATGTATGCGATGGTTTGCACAAGACCAGATATTACACATGTAGTGGGAGTTGTGAGTAGGTATATAAACAATCTAGGTAAAGAACATTGGTAGGCAATAAAGTGGATTCTCATGTATTTGAAAGGTACTTCTACTCATGCATTATGTTTTGGAGGTTCAGACACTTTTCTACAGAGATATCTTGATTCAAACATGGAAGGTGATAAAGATAGCATGAGGAGCACCACAAGGTATGTTTTCACTATAGGTAGAATAATAGTAAGTTGGATTTCAAAACTGCAAAAGGTTGTTTCACTTTCAACAACAGAGGAAGAGTATGTTGTTGCTACAGAGGCTAGTAAAGAGATGATTTGGTTACAAAGGTTTATGGAGGAAATGGGAAATAATAAAGAGAATAGTAGGTTGTATTGTGACAAAGAGAGTGTCATTCATATTGCAAAGAACTCAACATTCCATTTGAAGACTAAGAATATACAACTCAGGTACCATTTCATACAATCCATCTTGGAAGATGGACATTTGAAGTTGGAAAATATACACACTATCCAAAATCCTACAAACATGTTAACAAAGGGAGTAACCAGAGAGAAACTGAGTTCCTGCTCAGTTTCAGTTGGTCTTCAAGCATGAAGGTGAATATGAGAATTTTTCAGGTCCAAGAAGGATCAAAGACCTTTAGATACAACAATAGTGGAATTATTGAGATCAATCTCCAAGTGGGAGATTGTTGGTTGTGGAGCTTGATTATATTCCTGATTTAGAGGTTTTTGTTTTCAGCCATGTTTATACCCCATGAAGAATATACACCCCTCCATGTGGGGGGGTTTCCCCTCCCTGCGGGGGTTCGGGGGTGAAGCCTCTGAAGGAAAATTTTCCTTGTAAATGTATATTGTAATTTCATAGTAAATATGGACCATTCATTATAAGGTCATAGATCCGACGATAGAAGTTATGTTAGGGTATTTTTTCCCTATAAGGAAACGCTTGTTTATGAGGGAAATGTATTGTGGCTATGTATCATTGCAAATATTATATTCTGATAGAGGAGACTGTGAGAGAAATAAGATGAAGTTATAACAGGTGTGTTGTAGGTTATATCCCTTCATTTGCTAGATAATAAAAAGGAAGGACCTGGCAATTTCTCTGGTGGATGTAGCCCACACTGGGTGAACCACATATATCCGTGTCTCTATTGTATTGTGTATATTTTGTGTTTTATTTCCACATTTTATTTTATTTTATTGCCTCACGATCCCGTTTTACTAACATACTCCTCGACTAGACCTTTCCGACAAGGTATCAAGCACCCCAAGTGGAGATCATATGAAAAATTTATTCCCTAGGGAAGTTGACATATGAACTACCCCCAACGAGGCCCACAAACCTTTTGGTGTTTCATCTTCCAGGGTTAGGGTTTTGGATGTTTAGGGTTTTCACATTTATTATTTATGTTAAAAATGCCTTGGGAGCCACATTGTAATCATCTTCTTATGAATGCATGTAGCCATCACATCACTTCTCAAAGATAAGCTACAACAATTCTGACGAGTTCATTTCACTATTTATTTTCTTTTACAGTCTCTGCATATTTTAGTCTTTAATATAAATTCACTATAGTTGTATCTTTATGTTTCTGTCTTATTTCTTTATTTCATTTGATTCCCTCATAAATCTGAATCATTGATCATTATAATTTGTGAGATATATCTCTTGGAAGTTGGGGTTGTTTACTAATCCTGAAATTAGTCTTAAACAAGACATTTTGGTATTTTTTCTATAATGTTTTATTATTGAAGGTTCAAAATGTAAAATTTTCAGGAGTTTACGAAGTCATATAAGATTACTACAAGAAAAAATTTCAGACTTAGAAGGGTTCAAAGTTCAGAAATATATTACGGCAAAGGTCAACCATCCATTAGTACTCCAAATTAAGGGTTTGAAAGGTACATAACTTACAATTGGTATAACTTTTTACTACAAGATCTATTTTTGGTGATTCAAAGATTGCGATAAAGTGGAAAAAGATGAGAATTATTATGTTTTCACATGGAAAATGGTTCTACAATAAATAATATTGTTACTCATAATGAAATATCAAACATGACATCCAAAGAAAGTGAATATTTTGAAAACAGGCTAACCCAATTAAAGAACCAAGTTGATGAAATGTGTGTTAGTATGTTGAAACTAGTGGATTTAAAAAATTCTCAAGAATACCTTTAAAGAGAATTGGAAGATCAAATACAAAACAAATTGGATGAAAATAAGAATGCCATGAAAAATTTGATGGATTAAAATATGGAGGAATTGAAAATTTCCATTTTAAAAACCTTAGATGGGAGGATTCCTAAAAGTGACACTGTGACCGATGTGACTCATGAAAATAAAGGTAGTATCCATGTTCAATGACCTACTGGTAATAATTATTTTTCAAGTGGATTTAACTCTAATAGTGGATTTAATTATGACGGGGGTCGTAAATTCAACTTTCCCAATATTGAATTAAAGAAGTTTGATGGAACATAGGTATTTACCTAGGTGAACCAAATAGAGCAATATTTTGAACTACATAATATCATGGATGATAATAAAATGATTCACATAACAACTTTGAAATTTGAGATAAAATTGTATCAATGGTATAAATGGATATTTAAAAGGAAGCCCCCTTTTTATCATTATACTTGGGGCTTATTTACAAGAGACTTAGAAGCACAATATGGGAATTTTTGGCAACATGACTACTTCATTCAATTGAGGAGAATCAAGCACTTAGGCGATATTCAAGATTATGTTTTATAATTTCAAGTATTTTCCACAAGGGTGGATGACATGAGTGATGAACATTTGTTGGAATCTTAAACATGAGATTTTCTTAAGACATTCTACGAATATTATTGAAGCTATGCAATTTGCTTGTCATATTCAAACCAAGAATAAGGCTACACAAAATTCTACCATTGGAGGATACATAGGAAGTAGAGATCATTTTAGGGTTCATAAGACAACCATACCTCAGCCGACAATGTTGAAAACTCAACAAATTGATGAAAGAAGAGAAAAGGAATTATGTTTCAATTGTGACAACGAGTATTGTAAGGGGCATAAATCCAATGAGAAGAAATTATTCTACATAGACTACAAAGAGGAATAATATGAAGAATTAGAACCACCATAAGATCCATATCTAGAAGAGACTACTCCAACAATATATTTTCATGCATTGGCCGACATCAGTACTCCACAAACCTTCAAGATACAAGGATACATAAAAAATAAAAAGGTAACAATGTTGATTGATTCTGGTAGTACCCATAAGTTCATTGATTACAAATTATCAAAATATCTCAATTGCTTTGTATATCCAACACCAACTTTTCAAGTAATGATTGCAGATGGAGGTATCATAAATTATTCTGGGAAGTGCCATAATATTAAGCTCAATATGGGGGAGTGTGTTTTGGATAGTCACAGGATTTCCATCCAAATGGGTCATGTTGATGTTTTATTAGGGGTCCAATGGTTACAATCATTGGGAAAAAAAAGTGTACCACCTAACATTAGGACTCACGAGTAATCCATATACACAAAAGAGTGAGGTTGAGCTTATGATCCAATAAATGTTAGAGGTAGACATCATTCAACCTAACCAAAGTTATTTATCTTCACTAGTGGTGATGGTTACAAAAGGATATGGTTCATGGTGTACGTGTCCATATTACAGACAACTCAATAAAATGACCATCAAATATAAATTTCCTAATCCTGTCACTGACAAATTTTTAGATGAATTGCATGGAACAATTTTCTTTGCTAAGTTGGATATTTGTTTGGGATACCATCAAATCAGAATGAGGTAGGAATACATTCCCAAAACATCTTTCGGAAAACATGAAGGTCATTATGATTTTTTGGTTATGCCATTTGGACTTACTAATGCACCTTCAACATTTTAAAGCTTGATGAATTTTTTTTTCAAGCCCTTCCTTAGAAAATTTGTTTTAGTATTTTTTGATGGCATACTCATCTACAAAAGATCTTGCGAAGAGCATGTACAACATGTTGACAAAGTATTACAAGTATTGGAAGAGCAACAAGTTTATGAAACTCCTTCCAAGTGTTCCTTTGGGGTTCAAGAAGTGGAATATTTAATTAATATTGTATCTCATGAAGGTGTAAAAGTGGACCCTAATAAAATTAAAGCTATGAGTGAATGACGATTTCCCAAACCTTGAAGAAACTTAGAGGATTCTTAGGATTGACAGGCTATTACCGCAAGTTTTTCAAGAACTATGGTCAAATAGAAACACCTCTAAAAACATTATTGAATAAGGAAGTATTTTATTGGACTGAAGCAACAACCAAAGATTTTGAAGAACTTAAGGAGGTTGTGTGTACAAATTTTTTCCTTGCCACATATGACTTCACAAAAACATTCAATATGGAGTGTGATGCCTCGCACCATGGAATTAGTGTAGTTTAAATGCAAGAAGGAAGGACCCTTGCCTTTGAAAGAAACCAACTTAAAGGAAAAAAAATTAAACCAATTTATGAAAAGGAAATGTTGGCCATACTACATGCAGTTAATAAATGGTGACCTTACCTAATAGGAAGACAATTCAAAGTAAAAACAGATCATGATAGCTTGAAGTAATTCTTGGAGTAATGATTATCTTCAGAAGAGAAATAAAAATGGGCTTCAAAGATGCTAGGTCATGATGTAGAAATTATATAAAAAAAGGAAAAAAAAATATGTTGTGACAGATTTCCTTTCAGGGAAATAAGAATAAATAGAAGGTTCATTATGTGTTATTTCTATTCCACAATCTGATTGGGTGGAAGAAGAAAGGATATAATGGAAGCAAGATAAAGAGGTATGAAAGATCATTCAACAACCACAAGAGGACCCCATCTCATTAGATAATCATGTATGGAAGAATGATTTTCTATGGTATCATGATAACCTATGTTTATGTAAGAATTCCCAACTCAAATAGAAGGTCCTTCTAGAATTGCATAGTTCTACTGTAAAAGGACATTCAATATTCTTGAAAACATACCACAGGATCAAGAAGGATTTTTTCTGGGAAGGTCTTAAAACCGATGTTCAAAAGTTTATGTCTGAATGTGTGGTATTCCAATAGAATAAGGGAGAGATAATCAATATGTCATGTCTCCTACAACCATTAGCTATACCAAGTCAACATTGAGAAGACGTTTCAATATAGTTTATTATAGGATTACCCAAATATGAAGGAAAGATGATCATCATGGTAATAGTGGATTGACTCTCAAAGTATACCCATTTCTTATTTATTTCCGATCCTTTTAAAGCAAGTACAATAGCTACATCATTCATGGAAATAGTTCAAAAGCTACATGGAGTCCCCAAGATTATTGTAAGTGACAAATATCCAGTTTTCACTGGAATTTTTTGGATTGAATTATTTTCTTGTTTGGGTACTCAATTGGATCATATCTCATATTACCATCCTTAATCCAATCGGAAAACCGAGATTGTGAATAAATTTCTAGAACGATATATTTGTTGATTTGCATATGATAAACAGACACAATGGGTCAAGTGGTTTCCCTTGGCAGAATGGTGGTACAACACATCCTTCCATAATTCATAAAAAATGCACCCTATTTCTAGCAATTTATGGACATCATCCTCCACCCATCAAATCACCCTTGAAAGGGAATGTAAAGTTTCAAGCAGTGGAGGAACACATAGGGAATGAATAAGAGGTTCTCAAACTACTGAAGGACGACCTGGTTATGGCACAAAATAGGATGAAAAAACAAGCAGATCAGCATCACAGTGAAAGGGAATTTGAAGTGGGGGATTGGATATTTCTGAGGCTACAACCATACAAACAGATGTACCTCAAGAAAAATAAAAATAAGGACCATAAATTATCGCCCAAATATTATGGCCCCTATAAGGTTTTGCAAAGGATTGGAAGTATGGATTATAAATTGGAATTGCCTCCATATCACGTGTACATCAAGTTTTCCATGTTTCTTGCTTAAAGAAGGTAATCAACAACAAGATCCTAGTCCAAACAGTTTTACCAGAGATTGATGAAGAAAGTAAAATCATACTAGAACCATAAAAAATCCTTGAAACAGGGATTAATCAATTGAGAAATCGAATAATTACTAAGTAACTTGTCAAATGGAAGAACCCACTAGTGGAAGACGTGACATGGGAAGATGAGTTATTCATACAAAAACATCCATGGTTAGTCAAGTGTTGAGGAAAACACTTGTTTTAAGGGAAGGGGCATGTTATGCCCTAGAAAAATCCCCTTATTAAGACCTACGTATTGAATTATTACATTTCTATTGTTATATTTTTATGTCAACTAGAACCCTTCATTGCACCATTTCATTATAATTGTACCCTTTATCTCCTATATATATGCCAAGGAGACCTAGTCTTAGGATAATATCATATTGTATTATGAATTGGATATATTGTAAAAGGATGTTTCCCCCTCAAAGTGGATTGTATTCATTAAGTCTTTATCATTTTGAAGGCATTGTATCATAACAAATTGAAAAGGCTAGAGATCCTAGGAAATGTAATACTTTGAATGTTTTAATAATAAAATACATCGATGGATGCAATATAGATAAGGAAAAGAGTTATAGGGGATTATTATTCCATGAGAGAGGGTCCTGCGGGTCTAATCCCTTATATTTTTTTCATAATTCTATTTTACCCTTGTTTTAGTAAGAAGGGGAAGGGTCACATGAGCTTCTTGGGGAGGCCATGTTATTTATGAGAATCCATTATTTAAACCTTTTCTTGGAGATGTTTGGGGGTTGTTTATGGGGGTTACATATCATTGGTGTTTTTCATTCATGGTACTTCATTATTGGTCATTCTTTCCTTCTTTCTCATTCTTGGTATGGGTTTGGGCATGGGAAATGAATTACTGGAGTAGTGAGCCATGGTTGGTCGGTTGTGTGAACTAATAGTGGTTTCCAGTAGAGAATTGATTCCTGTGTGCATGATATGTATTGGCATGATGAGAAAACCTATCAATAGTTATGAATCCTCAGAGTTTCAACATTGATCTTTCCTGACCAATAGCATTGGATCCTTGGAAAGAGGTGGACAACTTGAGGGATTTTGTGGTAGTGAAGGGGGTTCATTTTCTCTGGGTTGTGTAGGATGGAAGGGGAAGAGGGTTGGTAAATTTGGATTGTTGTGTGGTTGCAAAGAAACTTTGAGAGCTTGATAGTTGACTGGTTTGGGAAACTAAGAGTCAACCTAGGACCTGTCCTTATGGATTCATATTCTTGGCTTGGGGGGTGACTTGTTGTTGAGAACTAGAAAGTTAGAGTCAAGGGTTGGGTGGAATGTCCGATGCTCGCACCCAATTGGTGAATCGATTATTTAAAACATAATTTCTCTATCATGGTTTTTATGTGTTGATATTTATTATCGTTGTGTTTTTAATTTTATCTATGTTATGAGTTATGATATGTTGTGTAAGCATATCAGTTATTCTTACACTCACACTCATTAATAGCAACATATCATAACTAAAGACTCATTCCATGACTAATGAGTTATGATATTGTTGTGTTGCACATTTTGTATAACTAAGGGGTATAAGCATATTAGTTAAAGCTAGGACTGTAGATTAGAGACATGGAAGATGAAAAGGGAGTCTTTAGTCATGAGAAAAAATCTAAAGGACAACATACCAGTGTTGGTAATGCATAGATTAAATCTAATGGACATAGGAGCATAATGGAACCAACAAAATTGGCAGAGACTATGTGAAGCTTGAGGATGGAAGTGAAAAGTTATAGAGCTAACAATGAGAAGATAAAAAGAACACAATAGGAGTAGAATCAAATGAATAATCATATGATGCAAAGCCTAAAACAATTGTCGAGACAAGTGAAGAATGGATAAATCTCAAGACATGAGGAAAGAGGCATAAATCATGAAAGGATATATAACTACCGAATATCCAGTCACTCGCGAAGTTATAGTAGAAATTTGAGCTACAAATCACCTACTCACTCATCCAAAAAGTTTATGCATATGAGGAGTCAAGGATCGGTCTAGAAGTGTCTCCTATTAGGCATCAAAGAATAAGATATGAGTCATACATATTGCAAGAATATATTACCAAGATTAATCCACCATCCTTTGATGGTGAAAGAAAAAGTGGAGTTGATGTTGACGCATGGTTGCTTGGGATTAGAAAATATTTCCAATTGCACAACTATCATCTAACCTATAATCCAAGTGTAACAGAACCACGACAGGGTGTAAAAATTTCATTCTCCTTTAATAATAAAATCCTCTATCCATGGTCTCTAAATTGGAAGTCGGTGCCTAGCCCCTCCTTCTTCAACAACCATCGCATATGACCATGGGTTATGACCAAATGCCAAGGCCACATGCACCTATTCTGGTGCTTCAGAATTTTTTGATTCATCACACGCTACTTCCTACAAATGCTGAAGTGGCAAAGTTCTGAACTAGCGCGAAGGGATCATCGATCCCTACTCACCCTCAAGATCAACGACCCTCAATGACTTCGGGTCTTCGGGCTTCGACGGAATTTGAAACACCTCCTCACAAAACCTCTAGAGTACCAATCCTCCAAAGCACACCATCTGACACCACGTGTCCTTGGGGATTTCAAAGGTCCTGATTCACTTCGGGACTTTGTCATTTCCAAGATACAAGATATAATAAATATGCAGAATAGAAATAAAATGCTAGAAATGGCAGAATAACAGTAATATATCAAGCATAATCTCCACAATAACACATAAATGATATAAGAACAACAACATAAATAACACTTTGATTCAGAAAGCAATGTTCATAGGCCTCTTCGATGGGGCAACCTCCAATCGAGTAGGGCTCTGTTACAATAATCTCCCAGCTAGGGTTTTCATACCCTCGACCCTTATTTATACTAAATATGTCTATCAAGAGAAGCATCTAGATGAAGATCCTTCTAGAAGCGAAAGCTTCTATTAGGTCTTCTTACATTTGCCTTATTCTATTTTATTGAAAGGCCTTATTAATATTGACCTTTATTACATCTGAATATATTGATCTACCTATGTGCGGGTTAGGACCCTAACATGTCCGCCACCTTAAAAACAACCTTGTCCTCAAGGATTGAGATGTGGAAACTGCTGTAGAATGGTAGTTGGTTCCCAAGTGGCATCTGTTGGATTCGTATCTTTCCACTGGACTAGCACTTCCTTGATGGTTCTTTGATGCAGGTGATGCTCACGTTGATCCAAAACTTCTTCTAGTTGTAGCCAAATGGATCCTTTTTTAGCTAACTCGGGAAGGTTGGTTTGAATTTGGCACCTAGTTCCAATCACCTTCTTTAAGCATGAAACATGAAAAACTGGATGTAGCTTCGACTGATTGGGCAGAGCTAACTGATATGCAACTTGTCCCACACGCTTGAGAACTGTATAAGGACCATAAAATTTGGGCGCTAGCTTCTGACAATGCTCGGCCTTGAGGGAAGTTTGCTTGTATGGTTGCAGTCGCAGAAACACTTGATCCCCTTCTACAAATTGACGTTCAGAGTGACCTTGATCTGCTTGTTGCTTCATGCGATTTTGTGCCATGACCAAGTTCTCTTTAAGGGTACGAAGAATATCCTCTCGAACTGTAAGTGTTTGGTCAATTGCTTGGACCTTCGAGGTACCCGGTAAGTATGAGAGAACTGAAGGTGGCTTCTGTCCATATACCGCTTCAAAAGGAGTCATGCGAGTAGCTGTATGGTAGGAAGTGTTGTAGCATCATTCGGCTAGGGGTAGCCATTGAGCCCACTGATGTTGTTTTTCAAAGGCAAAACACCTCAGATATGTTTCCAAACACTTGTTGACAACTTCCATTTGACCATCAGTCTGGGGATGATAAGATGTGCTGAGATGCAATTGGGTGCCCTGGAGCTTAAACAGTTCTTGCCAAAAATTGCTTGTGAAATTTGGGTCACAATAAAAAACAATAGAGTGCGGCATGCCATGAAGCTTGAAGACCTGGTCCATGAAAAGTTGAGCCACCGTGGATGCAGTAAATGGGTGTTGAAGAGTGCGGAAATGAGAATACTTGGAAAGGTGATCCACAACCACCATTATGACTGATTTATTCCTTGATTTGGGTAAGCCGGTAATAAAGTCTATAGAGATATCCTTCCAAATAGCCAATGGAATCGGAAGCGGTTGTAGTGTGCCTGGAGATTTGACTGTTTCTCCCTTGTTTCATTGACACACCTCACATTTAGCGACAAAATTTTGGATGTCCTGTTTCATACCATCCCAGAAAAAAGAACGTTTGACTCTGTCATATGTTTTAGTGAACGTTGAGTGCCCCGCTGTGGGTGTAGCATGAAGCTCAGAAAGTACCACGGATTTAAGCTTTGATTGTTTACTGAAATACAAATGGACTTTGTATCGAAGCTAATCCTGGAGCCAAGAGTACCCTGGGTGAGTCGGAGCCTTGGTCTGCAATTGCTGGATCAGATGCAAACTTTTGGGATCTTGAAGCCATTCCTGGCGCATAGCTTGGAGCCAATCGGGTACAATGAAGGAAAGAGAAAAAAGTGATCCTTCTTCTTCATATTTTTGGGACAGTGCATCCGCCACTACATTGTCTTTTCCCTTCTTGTAAATGATCTCATAACCATAACCAAAGAGCTTAGTCACCCATTTTTGTTGCTCCTGGGAGGAAATGCGTTGTTCTAGAAAGTACTTGAGGCTTTGATGGTCGGTCTTGATTTGGAAGCGTTTCCCTAAGATATAAGGGCGCCACAGATCAATGACATGCAAAATAGCCAACATTTCCTTTTCATAAATGGGTTTACCTAGATTCCTTTTAGACAGTTGCTTGCTGGTGAAGGCCAAAGGTCGACCCTCTTGCATAAGGATAGCACCGATTCCTTTCCCTGAGGCATCACATTCCAACACAAAGGTCTTTGTGAAATCAGGAAGGGCCAGAATCAGAGTGGTGCACATGGCCATATTCAAGGTTTGAAAAGCTTGAGCAGCGGCTGGAGTCCAAGTGAAAGAGTTTTTTTTTAGGAGAGCAGTGAGAGGTGCTGCAATCTTTCCGTAGTTCTTAATAAACTTGCGATAATACCCTGTTAAGCCCAGAAATCCACGCAAGCTTTTGAGAGTATTTGGGTGTGACCAATCTTACATAGCTTCAATCTTTTTCGGATCCACCCTGACGCCATCCTTGCCAACCAGATGACCCAAGTATTCTACTTCTGTGGCACCAAAAGCACATTTAGACTGTTTCAGGAAAAGTTGGTGCTGGGAGAGGAGATGGAGAACTTGATGCACATGAGTAAGATGGTCTATCCAGGTTTTTCTATAGATGAGGATATCATCAAAGAAAACTAAGACAAAATGACGGAGAAAGGGATGGAAGACATGATTCACGAGGCTTTGGAAGGTGGAGGGGGCATTACACAAGCCAAAGGGCATGACCAAAAACTCATAGTGACCCTCATGAGTGCGAAAGGCCATCTTGGGAATGTCTTCCTCTTTCATATGTATCTGGTCATAGCTCGAGCGAAGATCAAGTTTAGTAAAGAATTGGGCGCCACTCAATTCATCCAGGAGGTCAAGAATGACAGGAATGGGGAATTTGTCTTTAATGGTTAGTTTGTTGAGGGCACAAAAGTCAAGACACATTCTCCAAGAAACTTCTTTCTTCAGGACCATGACTACAAGAGAAGAGTAAGGGCTCATACTAGGGTGGATAACGCCTGCATTAAGGAGTTCCTGGACCATTTTCTCAATTTCATTTTTTTGTGAGAAGGGGTGGCGATATGGATGGATATTGGGAGGAAGGCTTCTGGGTACAAGGGGAATGGAATGATCATGAACACCATGGGAAGGAGGGAGGCCTTGGGGAGTCAAAAATACCATATGATGTTTATAAAGGAGAGCTTGGAGGTCATGCGGCACCGGGGGTGTCTCTTTTTCTTGAATGGCATGGAGTTGGGCAATGACACTAGAATGACCTTTTTTGAGCATCTTTTCCATGTGATGGGAACTAATGACCTCAGGTGAACCAATAGTGATGCCTTGGAATTTATATTGGTGGCCTTCCTGGTCAAATTGCATGGTTAATGCCTTAAAATCCATGAGAATGGGACCCAAAGTTCTTAGCCAGTCTGCACCCAACACAATGTCACAACCACCCATGTCGATAGAAAACATATGGGATTTTAGGTGGTAGTCACCGATTTGGAGACACACATTTTCACAGTGCCCTCCACATTTCATGGAACCACCATTGGCAATCATGATTTGGAAATTGTTGACAACATGGATGTAGAAATGAGTTTCTTGGGCAATGTGGTGATGAATAAAATTATGGGTGCTTTCACTATCAACCAGAATGATGACCTTCCAATGCTTGATGTAACTGATTAACTTGAGGGTTTGGGGAGCGGAAAAGCCAGTGAGAGCATTGAGGGAAATGACGGGTTCTACTTCGGGAGGGTCTGAGGGAGGGGTTATGTCAATGATTTCAGGTGACTCAGACACAAGGGGAGTTTCAACATCCTCTTCTGAAATATCCTCAGAGATGGCCATAAAAAGATTTTGTTCCTTACACTTGTGCCCCGGGAAGTATTTGTCATCACAATTATAACAAAGGCCTTTGAGTTGGCATTCAACCATTTCAGCCCCAGTCAATTTTTGGATTTTTAATGGAGCGGAGGGAGTAGTGGGAGTGACGAGTTTAGGGCGAGGGATAAAGGAGGGTTTTCAGTTTTGAGATGATACAACCTGTTGTTCTTATTTATCTCTTTTAGTAGCCTCCACCCAAGTTGAGGGTCAAGCCATGAGGACATGGGCCTAAATCTCCTCCTTGAGGCCACTAATAAAACACTCTCGAAAGAAAGCATCAGTCATGCCCTCTGTTCGAAAAGCCAGGTGCTCAAAGGCAGCTATGAAGTCTTCTATTGTTCTGGATTGTTTCAACTTTGTCAAACAACCCAAATGGTTGGTGTCTGTGTCAAATCATTCATAAAGCTCAGTCACAAATTGTGTCCAAGCAATATACCCTTGACGGGAAGTTTTTCGCCATTGCCAACGTTATTGATCTAGATGGAGAACACCATACCGGAGTTTGGCCAAGTCATATGTAATGTCGTATAAAGAGAAATAATGTTCCATTTGGGTTACCCAACCAGTGGAGTCCGAGCCATCAAATTTGGTCACGTCCACCCACGGAAGGCGTATGTCACGTTGAAAGTGATGGGACTGAAAGGTATGGGAATGGGAGGAAGTTTCGCCTTCATTCTTTGGAGGTGCTTCAGAGAAATGGTCATCTGTAGGGATCTTCAGTTTGATGCAGAGTGATGCAAAGAAAGATTCAAGCTGGATGGTCAGTTCTTGTTTGAATTCCTCCATTGAGGACTACATGGTTGTATTTATGGTAGCATTGATGGATGAATTGATGGAGGCAATAGTAGCACTAAGTTGTTTCACTTCTTTTTGGGTTTCGAGGAAACCAAATTGCATGGTGTTGAAGTGAGCTTCCAGGTCTTGGCTATGGGTATGGGCCATGAGGATGGGTGAACTAAAAAGGGGTGGGCAGGGTCAAATTTGTTTCCGAAAAATGATATGGATGAATGTGATAAGGGCGGAGAGATGAATCCAATGGAATAGGTCTCAAATAATGGTGAAAAAATTTCCAGACTTCCTTTTTTTTTTTTTCTTACACCTACGGAGTTATACGCCGGTCTAAAGAATACTGCAATGATGAAATCCCCAAATGCTTAACTAGAAATAGATGTGTATTTACTTGGCAACCTGAACATAGTTGCGCAACAATATATCTGGTTTGTTTTAATTTGTTTATGTTTCTGTCCCCCAAGGGTTAGGTATTCAAGAGTTCTACAGACAAGGGTTTGCGCTATGCTATAGCTCTGTGATATTAGTGCAGGGTCCAACAGTAGTACTCGGCCCAATATCTCAGGGCACTAACTAAGGAGGATAGACAATACCCTTAGCCGTACTACTCGACTACCCAGGTACTAGAGAGTATCTTCCCAAGCGCTGTTCTTGGTGACACTATAGCAGTCTGATGGCCGATAGGTTTATCTAAAGAGGGCTTCAGGAAATCTAGGTCAATTCGTACACAGGTGCTATCTGATGCACTACCACTCAAAGGGGTACCAACAAGGGTTACAAGGGTGGCCAACAAATGTGTGCTTAAGAACCACTTGTATTTCCTGCATGTATAAATCCCTCAACCGTGGGTTTATGCACGTAACGACAGATCTCTATGGTTTAAAGATGTCGGAATACGTCTCTACCCTAAAAAAAAAAATCCCACAATTTCTTATGCAGGAGCATCATCTCACATCAGCCAGCCACCACCCTGCAGACTCAACAATAGGTTGCTTGAGCAGTAGACTAGCCAGGAGGGCATCCAAATTCGCCATCTGCGGGAGAGGAGATTCTGAACCGTCGGATCTCACTCAGATAACCATCAACCGCTGGATCTGACAGGAGCTGCACGAGGGTTATACCCTCACAAACAGAGTGAAAGTCCTGAAAGGCGTCGGGATATCGGGATTTCAGAATTCGGAATATCGGAAGTCTTGAGGATAGGAGATCGGGTCACTTCATAGTGAAAACCCCGAATTTTATCTAAGCCATCCATTCATTAGGACACTTGGTGGAAATCCAAGAGTTCGGGGAAAATCCCGATAGGAAAGTCCATCAGCATATCAGGGTTCGACATTTCGCGAATCCTGAAGATAGGAGACCTGCGCATTTTGGAACCGCGAAGTCCGAAACCCCGACAAGGTGGAAAAATCCATTGTGGGGCCAACTGATGTCATTTCATCATATCAAAGGTCGGGAATCAGAACTTCGGAAGTGCTGAGGGAAAGAACCCATAGGAATTTCGGTGTTTCAAAACTCGAAATTGCGAAACGACAAGGACCGTCCATCTCGAGGGGACGCGTGGCAACAATCTATGTTTTCGGGGAAAATCCCGAAAGGCAAGGCCATTTCGACATTTCAGGAATCGGCACTTCGGGAGTCGAGAGACCAAGAGGTCGGGCGCTTGAGTCGCGAAACCCCGAAAGGGACTGCGGTCATATAAGGGAAGGTCATGTGGACCAAAGGTATAGCCCAGGGGACTAACTGAAGTTAAAGTCATTTTGGAAAATTGGCATATTGGAGATCGGGAGATCGAGAAAACAAAGGTTCTCGACAACGGGAATCAGAAAACCCCGAAACCCAAAATTTCTATCGGGGAGAGATCAGGCATGTGCATAAGCCATGACAAGGGTAAAGGAAGGACCTATGGATCGGGTTTTAACAGAGATTCTAGTGGGGAATCGAAAGAGCCACTTCAGCTTGAAGGTGAAATTAGAACGATCCTTAAGACCGGGAGGTCAGGCATTGTGGGACCTGTTGAGGTAGGTGCTTGGGTGCAGTGCCATCAAGTGGTATAAGAGCCAGAATCCACTTGTATATTTCAAGTGAAGCGAGGAAAAAGAAGACAGGGTTGTTGAAGACTCTGTAAGGATTGTTTGCAGGTAGGAAACAGTCCATAGATAGTGAGGAGGACTGTAGGAGACGCTGAAGCACTCAAATTTGCAGGAGTGAGCAGCAGATTTTCCAGGAGGGAAGACAGAGACAGTAACATGGCCACTGAAGGCCATAGGTCTACTGGGAGGAAGATCAAAGCAGGAAATCTTGCAGAAATAGATAAAGAGCTCACTGATATAAGGAAAGAAATAGAAAAGCTTGCATTGCGGATGTAGCAGAACGCGAGGATGGATGAACTTGCATTGGAGATACAACAGAAAGCTAAGTCAATATGGGTATATGAATGGCCCATGAGGAAGCCGAAGGTAAAATGGCCACTCAAGGAGTTGAAGGCTAGAAGACAGCGTAGGTTGTTAAGAGGATGGTTGAGGCATGCTAAAAACCTTGACGGACCTGAGGATATGGTTTAGATATGTAAACCAGAAACTGGGATAATTCTCGGTGAAGAGAATGAAATGGGATCAGCTGAAGATCTCAAGAACTGCCAGGAGGGCAGAGAGGAAATTCCAAATTTCCAGGTGGGCAAGGAGTTGAGATCAGATGAAGATCTCACAGACTGTCAGGAGGACAACCAAGGAATTTCACATTGCCAGCTGGGCAATGAAATGAGCTCGCTGCGGGATCTCAGAGACTGCCAAGAGGGTAGTGGAAGCATCTCAAATTGCCAGGAGGGAAGAGATAAGAATACGAGACTGTCTAAAAGTCTCATGGACTCAGAGGCGAGTTCAATTCAGCAAGGGGTGCTGATGAAGATGGGATCGGTTGATCTCATAGTCTGCTAGGGAAGCAGCAGGGAAATCCCAATTTTCCAGGTGAGCAGGGATAAGCAGATGAGACTATCTGAGGGTCTCATAAACTCAGAGGTGAGTTTGGATCAGTAGATGCAGCTGACAGGGAAGGAAGATCATAATAATCTTCTAATGATTGGGGGGATTGGAATATTCCTACCACTTAACCCAGGGGAGGAAAAATTCGGTGTTGCCAATGATACAGTAGAAGAAAGGCAACCAACTGTGACTGTCAGGGAAGAAGAATTGGAGTAGACTTTTGAAGTTGCCCAAGTAGAAGAAGAATAAGATGATCATTCTGAGGAGTGTCTCAATGCTTTCATCCAGGAAGTTGAGAAAGCTGCAGCACTGAAGCTGACAGCATAAGAAGCAGAAGAGGATGATGAGCATTTCAAGGAATGGCTCAATATTTTCAGCCAGGAGACTAAAAATACTGTAACCTGGGAGTTTGCAGAAGAAGAAGAAGAAGCATCATACATCATTAGTTTGGCTGATCTGTATGAACATATTGAAGACCTAGAGAGAAGGGTGAAGGTGCAGAGCGTGCACATCCAACAAGTGAAGTTGGCAGCAGATGAAGAAGGCATGGGAGATCACAGTGGTCTGTCCATTTGCAGAACATTTTTGCAGCTGGGGAGACTACATGAACAGGGCTAGCCATTGGAGCAGTTGGATGAAGTAATCGACATGATCAGGGAGTTGATGATCCAGTCAGCAGAAACTGTCAGCAAGGAGAGGCTGAGTAGAAGGAAATAAGCAGCAGCAGCAGCGTAGAAGCAACAGCAGCAACAACATGGAGATGGAGTAGATGAACAACTCCAGGAATTTGTTTGGAATCCAGGAGGATTTCCACAACTGAGAAGGGAAGCTCATGAGCAGGAGCTCATGAATTTTGTAGCTAAGGAGTATGATATAGGAGCATCATCTCACATCAACCAGCCAGCCACGTCAAGTGCACGCATTCAAAGCTGAAGAGAGGCGTAGCCCTCGTTTTGATTTGAAATTAAATGTAATTAATGTTGTAGGCTGTTGAGTTAGGAAGTCGTGATTTTCACAGGCATAGAAGTAATTAGGCCTTTAAATGTTTGTAAAGGTTGAGATCTGGATCCGATCTATGGACTAGATAGCCCATTGAATGTAATTGAATAGGGTAGGTAGATTGGAGGGAAGATCTCTTAGAGCCCCCTCATGTAAAAGATCAATTTGGATCTCATTTTAGGAGTAGTGGTAATAGTTGGAATATGCACAAGAGAGAGTGAGTGTGCAAGAGAAGGAGCCAAGACTCTGTCAAAGTCTGAGCTCAAAGAACACCTTGTAAAAACAAGCATTTTCCATTTAATACAAACAATAGTTTTTCCTACATATTTCCTGTGTTGAATGAATGTCTGTGTGTGTCCAATTTATGTTGTAGATGTATGCTAGACATTTGCAGGGAGTTGTTTAGATTTCAGGCTTGAGAGGTTCTTTGTGGTTTCATGCTAGGAGGGCTTGACATAGTACCACGGTCTCTGAACACAAGTGCATAGATGCACTTCTAAACTCTCTGGATTCAGACAAAGACATGCCAGGTGGGCACAGTTGCTGAAGTCATCAACTCGAAGGAAGACCTTTGAGGTTACTGAACACCTCAGGAGGCAAGGCTGTGTATGAGAAAACATAGTTGCAGACAAAAACTCTCTTTGAGTTTTGTAAAGCTCTACCAAGTGGGCATTGAGCAGATGCAAGGAGTGCACAGAAGAAGAACCCTGCTGTGAGTTCTTAAGAAGAACCAGAATCACTAAGGATTCTGAGAGCTCTGCCAGGAGGGCATTGAGCAGGTGCATAAGGTGCATAGGAGAGGACAGAATTGTTGGATGTTCTATAAGAAGATACTCTGCCAAGTGGGCATTGAGTAGGTGTGCAGATAGGCACAGAAGAAAAGAACTCTTTGAGTTCTACAAATTGAGAAAGAGTCCATTAAAGGATCTTCACAGGGTTGTTGAACACCCTGCAGACTCAACAATAGGTTGCTTGAGTAGGAGACTAGCCAGGAGGGCATCCAAATTCGCCATCTGTAGGAGAGGAGATTGTGAGCCGTCGAATATCACTCAAATAACCTTCAGTCGTTGGATTTGACAGGAGTTGCATGGGGGTTAAACCCTCACAAATAGAGTGAAAGTCCCGAAAGGCATCGAGATATCGAGATTTCAGAATTTGGGATATCGAAAGTCTCGAGGACAGGAGATCGGGTCACTTCATAGTGAAAACCCCGAATTTGATCTGAGCCATCCATTCATTAGGATGTGTGGAAAAAATCCAAGAGTTCGGGGAAAATCCCGATAGGAAAGTCCATCGGCATATCGAGGTTCAACATTTCGCGAATCCTGAAGATAGGAGACCTGCACATTTCGGAACCACGAAGTCCGAAACCCCGACAAGGTGGAAAACTCCGTTGTGGGGTCAGCTAACGTCATTTCATCATATCGGAGGTTGGGAATCGGAACTTCGGGAGTCCCAAGGGAAAGAACCCATAGGCATTTCGGTGTTTCAAAACCCGAAATCATGAAATGACGAGGACTGTCCATCTCAAGGGGACGCATGGAAACAATCTAGGTTTTCAGGGAAAATCCCAGAAGGCAAGGCCATTTCGACATTTTGGGAATCGACACGTCGGGAGTCGAGAGACCAAGAGGTCAGGCGCTTGAGTCGCGAAACCCAAAAAGGGACTGCGGTCATATAAGGGAAGGCAATGTGGACCAAAGGTATAGCCCAGGGGGCTAACTAAAGTTAAATCCGTTTCGACAAATTGGCATATCGGAGATCGGGAGATCGAGAAGACAGAGGTTCTCGACAACGGGAATCAGAAAACCCCGAAACCCAAAATTTATGTCGGGGAGAGATCAGCCATGTGCAGAAGCTGCGACAGGGGTAAAGGAAGGACCCGTGGATCGGGTTTTAACAGAGATTCTAGTGGGGAATTGAAAGAGCCACTTCGGATCGAAGGTGAAATTAGAACAATCCTTAAGACCGGAAGGTCAGGCGTTGTGGGACCTGCTGAGGTAGGTGCTTGGGTGTAGCGCCATAAATTTCTTCCAAGGAAAGTGCTCTGATACCACTTGCAAGATACCAGATATAATAAATATGCAGAATAGAAATAAAATGCTAGAAATGGCAGAATAACAGTAATATATCCAACATAATCCCCACAATAACACATAAATGATATAAGAACAACAACAAAAATAGCACTTTGATTTAGAAAGAAATGTTCATAGGCCTCTTCGAGGGGGCAACCTCCAATTGAGCAACGCTCTGTTACAATAATCTCCTAGCTAGGGTTTTCATACCCTCGACCCTTATTTATACTAAATATGTCTATCAAGAGAAGCAACTAGAGGAAGATCCTTCTAGAAGCGGAAGCTTCTATTAGGTCTTCTTACATCTGCCTTATTCTATTTTATTGAAAGGCATTATTAATATTGACCTTTATTACATCTGAATATATTGATCTACCTATGTGCGGGTTAGGACCTTAACAACATTCGGGAGTCTCGAACGCTCATACAATCTTTCCTCTCGAAGTACTATGTACCCGTATATCTAGATCAAGCGCCACATGTCCATTGTAAATCGAAGGCTTAGTTTCATTTCGGGACTTCGGGGTTCAGGAGTTTCTACCTTTCCACACTCACTTTCTCCCAAAATTAGCAGTCTATCGATGCATGTCTCCCATGAATTGACGACTACAAATCCCTTTGGCTATTCGGGCTTCGGGAGTTTCGAATACTCCAACGCCTTTCTCCTCTGAAGTACTTTGTACCCAGATTTATGGATCGAGCACCACACATCTTTCCCAATCGGCGACTGTGATGTACTTCGAGACTTCGATGTTCAGGATTCCTTGCTAGCCTGACCCCACTTTCCTCCGAAGTGGATATCTCCCGAAATGGAAGATCCAATGACACATGTCCTCAACTGACAAATGGCTCTGATGAACTCTGGTACTCTGGCCTTTGGCATTTCTTGTTCAACATATCCATTTTTCTCCTGGAGTGATTTCACCTAAATTCGACAATCTGTTGACACGTGTCTCCCCTTGATTGACGACTGCAATTCACTTCATCTCTTCGGGCTTCAAGAGGTTTAAACTTTCCACACTTTCTCTCTCCCAGAGTGATTACACTCGAATTCGATGATATTCCAACGTGTTTCCCTTCTCTCAAATCGACGGTACCAAAGGAATCTGTTACTCCACATATTTCCAAAGGAACTCACGACCATCCACCTAGCAAATTTTCTAGGTCTGACGACCATGATCCAAACAATACCGATGTGTTCGTCAATCGATGATTCATAGTGATTGCAAGGTCCTAACGTGCGTACTCTTTATCAGATATCTCAACCTTCGCAATCTAAAAATAATCGCCCAACTCGGTCTAACCAGAGTCGTGGATCTTCCAGCCCGATGAGATCAACGACATCGGTGAATTGTGGCTTGAAAACTAGCGCGTCCTCTAATTTCACCTTTGTGCTCCACAATGATTGCCCACCATGATCTCTATTCATGGATTGATGCTTCACAGTGATTGCGGGGTCTAACCTCCGCAATATGGGAAGTGCTCGCTTGACTCTAGTCTAATCCCCATCATTGATCTTCCATTCCCCAAGAGATTAATGACATTGGTTTATTGCGGGCCGTGAACTAGCATGTCCGCTAATTTCACCTTCGCGCTCGGCAATGATTCCCAACCATCGATTTAATCGAGCGGTTTTTGTTTGATTGCTTAATTCTAGTGGGTATTTGAGTCGATCTAACGATTATGATGGCCTCTCCTCCCATTAAATGGCTCGTATCCATCTCCTCTGTCAGATTCTTAAGTCATCGGTAGTTCAGGAAACTTGACTATCGTGCAATTTGACATCTCAGAGCTTCGAGCTCCTGAGGTTGTGAAACCTTCATGAGCTAACTCCTTTTAGCACAGGGTTTCTAGACCCAGGTCACATGGGTCTTCACATGACTCTTGGGTTGTAATCCCTACTCTTAGTCGAGTTTTTGGTTAAGGACTTATGTGCGAGTTCAAAGTCTCCTAAACTATTGGTCTAAAGGGAACTCCTCCCTAACTCACATAACTTTAAGCTCTGAAACAGGCCAAGGTAAACTCAAGAGGTTACCGAAATAGTAGCAATGCCAAGAGGCTTGCTCTGAACTCTAGAACAGTGATGTAATTCCCTGGGGAAAGTGCCTTCGAGGGATTATACTGGATTATAAGGAAGATCAAGCAGAAGTATAAGTTCTCAAGGGAACGAACGCATACTCATAACTTAATCATTCAATACAAAAACCATTTATAGACATACAAATACCTGCATGCATCCATTATTTCCAATTCAAAGCACAAGGCATGAAAACACTTATCAAAACCACAAGGTGTGATGTGAATTCTAAAAGGGGTGCGCGTTTCCACCCAACCATAGGCTCAGTTACACCTACTGGCTTTACCACTAGAAACCCCCGAGCTTATACCACGATGCTTTGAGATTCAATCTCTTTCTTCCTTCTTAATTAAAGTTAGGGACAAAGGCTACTCTCCTTATCCTAATATAGAAATAAATAGGGACGAAGGTTACTCTCCTTCTCCTGGTTTAGTCTCTATTTTTTGGGACTAGAACTCACTCCATTTTTTCTCAGTCCTTCCTCGGACCTGAGAGCTTCGACTCTCGTCTCTGCACTCTTCGCAGGTCTTCCCCTACCCACCATGCTTCCTTTCTTTCCTTCCTCAGCAATATTGTGTGTGGTTTGAATTCCCAGTCTGTGTTCAAGTCTGGAAGCCTTACAGATGGGCGGTCTTCCCCATCGTCTCATTAACTCTTGAGAAGGTCTTCCCACCTACCATCCTGACTGTAATTCATTCTTGGGTCAGAGGGTTGTTCTGATCCTGAGAAATTAAATCCAACAAAGTACTAGTTCGGTGGAGGTTAACGCAACCATTCCTGGTCCCCTCCACCACCTTTTCATAGCATTTGTGGTCTCTTCTTAAAACATCCCCTTTCCAACAGTCATGCAACATGTATCCATTTTCTATTAAAATAACAAAATTTACGTTCATCGACCTCTTATACAAAGGTCCATTAAATCAAACATTCACACCTTTGATTTTTCCATAGTTCCTTGGCCAATATAGTTATAATTACAAATTGGGGGAAACAGGGTGTTACAATTCCCTCCCCCTTAAAGGAACATTGTCCTCAATGTTCTATCTATCAATATGATATTTATATATAGGGGTAAACAAAATTGGATATGCTTGTCTCATGGCATCCTCCATTTCCCACGTAGCCTCATTTGTGCCAAAGTGTTTCCATTTCACCTTGACCTGTGCAATGGTTTGGTTCTTGAGTGAGGCTTCCTTCCTGTCTAGTATGCATTGGGGTTCTGGTAGGAATTCTCCCTCCAGCTTCACTTGGATCACAGACCAATCCATTATATGATTATAATCATGTACATATTTCTTCAATAATGAAACATGGAAAACATTATGTGCCTTTACTATGGGAGGGAGTGCTAGCCTATAGGCTACAGGTCCCACTCTATCTAAGACTTCAAAGGGTCCACAATATTGAGGTGTCATCTTGCCACAAGCTCCCATTCTCAAGGAACTCTTCCTAGGCCTAACTATAAGATAGACATGGTCTCATGTCTTGAATTCTCTGGGAGTTCTCTTTCTGTCGGTGCAACTTTTTGTCTATCCTGAGCAATCTTCATATTTATCTTTATCTGAATCACTTGTTGTTCCATTTCTTTCAGCATGCCGTGTTCGATGGTAATTTTTTCCACTAGATTACTCCAACTGATTGGAATTTTGCACTATCTACTGTAGAGGGATTCAAAAGGGCTCATCTTCAAGGACTCTTGATAACCATTGTTGTAGGCAAACTCTACCAATGGAAGGTAGTCTTCCCACTTTTTAACCTGATGCATTACATGCATCCTTAACATGTCTTCTAATATTTGGCTTACTCTTTTTGTTTGACCATCAGTTTGAGGATGATAGGTTGTGCTGAACAAAAATTTAGTCTCAAAACCAACAATTAAGGATTTCCAAAAGATTGAAGTAAATTTGGTGTCTCTGTCAGATACAATTTCCCTGGGCATGCCATGTAGTCTAAATATCTTCTTCATGAATATGTTGGCAATATCTATAGACTTGCAAGTTGACTTAACAGGGATGAAGAGAGCAGACTTACTTAGATTTTCCACCATGACCATGATGGCATCATTTTGCTTGGTCGATTTTGGTAATCCGGTGATGAAATCCATGGAGATGGTTTTCCATTTCCATTCTGGTATGGGTAGGGGTTGTAACAACCCTGTTGGGTACGGATGTTCCGCCTTAACTTGTTGGCCTTCTAGGCACTTAGCTAGATAATTAGCTATGTCTTTCTTCAATCCAGGCTAATAGAATTGTTTCCTAGTGGCCATGATCATTTTCTGATATCCTGGGTGACCAGTATATAGTCTCTTATGTAGTTCATCCATTATGAACCTCTTCAAGTCGTCACAGTTTGGAATATACAATCTATTTATGTAGGTTAGCAGGCCTTCATCGAGCATATGGTAGCCTTCATACTTTATCCCTGTAGGATCTTGCCTTAGGTATGAGTTTACGGTCTTGAAGAATGCATATGTTTCTTGTGCATTATTGACTCTTTCCCTGACATCCATTTCATAGGTGTTTACCGCTTCAAAGTGAATCATTTTTATACTTCTACTAAGGGCATCGACCACCCTATTTTCCTTTCCTTTGATGTGTTTGATTTGGAAATCAAACTCACTAAGGAGAGCCATCCACCTAGCTTGTCTAGCATTGAGTTTTGGTTGATCAAACAGGTGCCTCAACCCACAATGATCTATCATAAGAACAAATCTCCTACCAAGGAGGTAATGCCTCCAAATTTTTAAAGCATGTACTACGGAAACCAAATCTAGGTCATGGGTCACATAGTTGATTTCATGTTCATTCAATTTCCTAGATGCATAGAAAATTACACATCCCTCTTGCATAGGGACTCCTTCAAGTCCTTCCTTGTAGGCATTTGTACACACGAGGAAATCATTATCAGGGTCTACAATCTTCAACACGGGTGCATGGGTCAGGAGGTATTTCAGTTCCTGAAATATTTCTTCACATTTTGATGTCCAAGTGAATTTAACCCCCTTTTTCTGAAGGGTAGTGATTGTACAACCAATCTTGGAAAACCCTTTTATGAACCTTCTATAGTATCCTACTAAGCCCATGAAGGATTTGATATCAAATACATCCTTTGGGGTATGCCATTCCATAATAGATCTGATCTTGCCAGGGTCTACTACCACCCCTTCTTTAGAAATAACATGGCCTAAGTAATGGACTTGTTTTTGGAAAAAGTCGCACTTGTTAAAATTAGCACAGAGTTGATGCTCTCTTAGTATTTGAAGTACGAGTCTAAGATGTTCTTCATGCTCCTCTCTGTTCTTGGAGTATATTAGGATATCATCAATGAAAACCGATACAAAATTTTAGAGAAATTTTTTGAGTACATTATTCATCAAGCACATAAAAGTGGCGGGGGCATTGGTTAACCCAAATGGCACCACTACAAATTCATAGTGACCATACCTCATCCTGAAGGTTGTTTTCTAGATGTCTTCATCCTTCATTCAAACTTGATGGTATCTAGACCTTAATTCAATCTTCAAGAAAATGGAATCACATCCCAATTGGTTGAACAAGTCATCAATTCTTGGTAAGGGGTACTTGTTATTTATGGTTGTCTTGTTGAGTTGCCTATAATCTATGCACAGTCGGAGTGTGCCATCTTTATTTTTCAAAAACAAGACAGGTTATCCCCACATATATACACTGGGTCATATGTATCCTTTTTCCATCATCTCCTTTAGTTGTAGCTTGAGCTCAAACAACTCTGGAGTACTCATCCTATAGGGTGTTCTAGATGCTGGCACTGCTCTTGGTGCAAGTTCTATTGAGAAGTCAAAGTCTCTTCTCAGAGGTAGACCAAGTACCTCTTCTAGGAACACATATTTGTATTCTCTTAATATGGGGTGGTACTCTAGGTTCGACTTGTCATCCTCAATAGATTCCAACACCTGTATTGCATATAAAGGACACACCTTTCTGCAATACTTTTTCATTTGAAGGGTTGATATTTGTCTCACTGAGACAAGCTTATGAACCCCTTGGAGGGTTATCTTTAACCCTTCTTCATTTACACATTCTAAATTTTTATGGTAATAGTCCAACTTAATTTTATAACCATCCAACCCATCCATACCAATCAACAAGTTATAAGATCCCAGGGGAAGTATGTTAAGGGTCGCTAGGGTGGGAAATCCACCCATGGTGAATTGGAAAGATGGTATGACCTCTGCTACTTTTATTTTGGTCCCAGTGGCTAGTTGTACCAACCATGGTGTTAAGAACCAAAGATCAATATAACATAGAAAAACCTCAGAAAGAGTACTCAACGCCTTGAAAAAGAGATAATTTCAGATAATAAGACTCTTCGAGGGGGAAACCTCCTTTTACCCCACTTAAATGTTCAAGTACAAGATGATTCAAAATGAAAATGTCTCCTTGGTATATATAGGAGAGTAGGAGGTATAATTACAACTAATGGCCTAAAGCCGACATAAATAAAATAACATTACTAATATAATATGCCCCAATTAAGGGGTAATGAACCAATATTAGGGCTTAACATGCCCCTCCCCTTGAGACAAGTGTTGTCAGCAACGCTTGAGTAACTCTGGATGCTTATGTATAAAAGACTCCTCTTCCCAAGTGGAATCTTCAGCCGATAGTTTCCTCCATTTAATGAGATACTCTGAAATGGATCTATTCCTCAGCTGGCAAATTCTTGTGTCAGTGATGTCTTCAGGCTCCAATATGATTTTTCCTTCTTCATCAAGTTCTGGAAATATAGTTTTAACTGGGATCTTATCGCCTATAACCTTCTTTAAGCATGAAACATGGAAAACTGGGTGTACTCATGAAGATGCAGGCAACTCCAATTTGTATGCCATAGTACCAATATTTTGCAACACCTTATAAGGTCCATAGTACTTTGGTGATAATTTATTATC
>ML791690.1:181184-234030 GCA_009831015.1 Picea engelmannii | reverse complement strand
TAAGATTATTTAATGTTTTGGGAATCGGCCAGTCCATCATGGCCTTAATATTGTTAGGGTCTACCTTGACACCTTCATGAGATACAATATGACCCAAATACTCTACCTCCTTTACTCCAAAGAAACATTTGCTTATCCTGCTTATCCTTCAAACCACCCAAAAATTTGCTTTGCACGAGCTCAAAATCTTCAAAATATCTTCTCTGCAGTTTCGTCGGCTATTTTTCCTTAAGATCCACTAGTTAGCCGGTGAAAGCTTTGCTTTTAAATGGCTAATTGGTTATAACCACGCCTCCTATGCCAGTGAAAACTCTGAGTTGGAAAAATTAAAAACTTTGTTGATTGATACTTCCTCAATCTGTAGTTATTGATTTTCATTAAGTGTTGGTGAACCTAGGGCTTCATGCTTTGTCATATGTTTTCCAATTATGGCTGCATATGGAAAATTTTACTCTATTGACAAATCCAAAGGCGTATTCAACTATCCTCTCATAGAAGTCCAGTCCATCACATCATGTTTTGGTATTTGAGCTGCATTTTCTTAGTGAAATATCAAGTTCTCTTCAACATTTCCTAGCTGTGTATATCGTTGGCATATATGTCTACAACAGTACTGAAAAGAACCAAATCCCACTGGAATCCACTCTTAACGATATCTACATCCACTTTCTTGTCCAGCTCTAGAGAAGCTATGCCTGCACATGCCCTCGGAACATTAGCAACTACATAATGATCATGGTTCATAATGTTATGTCACATCTGATAGAAGAGAACCAAAACCTCTTTGTCCTTCCCATGAAAATCATACCCCACAATCATGGTAGTTGAGGTGACGGTAGATGCGCAAGTGCCAGTTTCTTTTTACAGTCCATCTGGTTGATATATCCAGCATGAATCGAATACAACAACATGACCCAAGAGTTGTGACCCTTACTCCAAGCTACCACAATGATATTCCATATTCCATACCTACACGAGATCATTTCCTATCCATCACCATCAAAGCTTCCAGCTCTGTCTTTGCGTATCATATGAATATACAAATTCCTTTGTTCATGGTTCCTCATGGCTCGATTTTCATACAACCTGATACCTTTTGACCTGTCAAAAAATCCAGAATGCAACTATTCTTACCAAATTTGTTGTGCACACATTCTTTGCCTGCAAAATCGAGCATTTAGACTTGGTGTTTGTGTGTAGACTTGTCATTGCTTTGTGGCTTAATATGAGAATTAGACATGTGTATATCAATTTATTACTTTAACAAGTAGACTGGAATTTAGCTTTGGCATGTGTAATATGCTTGATAGACTTAGGATCGGCTTAAAACACTCGTGGCTTAGCTTGAGCCTATGTGTATGAATTTATCTTGACTTATGGACTTTGTCTTATGCACTAGATAAGTAGTGTGATGACTTAGGATTAGAATAAGAGTTTGATACTTAAGCATAGCTCATTTATTTAGAAAAAGTTTATAATTAGACATCTAAAAAGGTAAAGACTAAGGTGTCTAAACAATACTAACCATGTTTTGGAATACAGGCATTGAAGACAGGATGGAAAGACTCTCAAGTAAACATAATCAATGGGAGCTTGGTCTATAGAGATTTGGAGACAAAACACTGGCCAAACATATTTAGAAATGGGCATATTGAATAAAACTTGAGGAGATACTCCAAAAATACCAGTGCATTTTTTATCGCTAACATTTGGCTCCAACTGGGATGGAGACCTCCCTACGAGGTTTCCAAGAACCTAGTAGTTCCAGTCACCTTTGGCATTGGGCATGGAGTCATCTGGCCTGTACAAATTATCTCTACAAAACTGTAACCTGCCTGTAACTTGCTCCGCTTATTCAACAACCAATAAATGAAAAGTCTACTTGCTCATAGACGATATTATTCTCTTCTACTCCTACTTCTAATCAGTAAAGGAAAACTGATCAAGTGAAGTCATCCTTCCAATGAAGCCATATCAGAAACTGGTTTGCTGAACCTGTTCTTGGTCTTGACCCGAAAAATAATGGAATGTATAGCCAACATAAAAGTGGTTTGAACAGATGATAAAGACAACTTTCATCTGAAAAAAATACTTTAACACATATGTTTCTCATAGATTCCAAATAATCAGTAATAGGGTCATCAAATCCATAAAGAACTACCTCTTTATGTTGTTGTTCCAACTGAAAACTGAAATCATGTTGCTTGTTGCCTTCACTGATGTCAATGTTGAATGTGGATTGTTCTTCTTCTGTCAAATGAAAATAAAAGCTCAACTGCTGATATGAAACTTTATGCTTCTCACCTTTCTCCTCATATCTACTGAAATCTGCCTTTGTCTGCAAATCAAAAAACTAAGGGTTGCCTTTTGAATCTACTGCAGATCTAAAACTATCACCTGCTAATGTGTCAATAAGATAATCATCTTTATGTTTTTTGAAGGGGACAATCTCATCTTCATGAAAACATAAGTCAGTAGATTCATTTGATATAATGACAAAAACATCACTATGGTTATCATAATGTTGATCACTGATCTCTTGATCATGATGAGAAATATTTTCTATTGTAACAAAGTCTTCATAAATCTCAAAATTTTCTTCCTTATCACTGTATTGGTTGAATATAGGAAAATCATTATCAAATCCTAATGGAAGAGATGAAGATTTATGCATAGAGTTAACAACAATAGGATTTTGAAAAAGATTTTGAAAAATATCACTTTGTTCTTCACCATAATTTGAAACAACATGTTTATAAGGAGAAAAATGGTACTCTTGATGTTTCAACTCAGAACTGAAATGTTATTGGTGTTGTTGGAGTTGTTGGCTGCTCTCATTGATCTCAGTGTTGAATGTAGGTAACTCAGCCTTTGTTTCAGATCTAGAACTGTCACACACTAACTTGAAAATCTGATCATCATCTTTGTCCCCATATCTGTTGTGATTTCCCTTGATCTGTAAATATGAAATTTGATGGCTACCTACATTGGTTGTAAGTTCTATTTGACTAATCGACAGTTGATCCGTATGGTTTGTAATTGGAATAATTAACTTTTCAAATGTACAATAATGAGAAGATGATGAAGAAGAAAAACTTTCATCTTTATCATATAACATAAATTCTTCACGACAATGTTCAAGAAGAAATTCCTGAGAGAAAAACCTTTCACATTGATGATGAAATGCTGTATAAAATTATTTTAAAGAAGATATACTAGAAAAAGGTAAATATGTATACCATTCGTGAGCATCACCTTCCAATGAATACATAAACATCTTCATAATCACATCTTCATCATGAATATTTAACTGAACCATGCATTGATGAAATTTGATGAGATGATCTGAAGGATTGTCTTCTTTCTTTTCTGCAAATCATGGAAGATGATCTCCCCAAATATCTATAGAAGGAACTGGATGTGGGAAACCAGGAACTATTGAGAAGTCAAGAGGTGCAAACCTCCGAGCCAAAATAGCTGCAAACGCCTTTGACATTTGAATATTGTGGAGTCACCACTAAATCTGTCCTTCATGGAGTCACTAGATAGATTATTACAACCAAGAAAATGTCCAGACTTTGTATATCATCAAAGTTGGATCTATGTTGTCTCGCAGGGAAGTTATCTTCAACTTCAGTCTTCTGTTCCCCGGCAATGACGCCAATTTGTTATCACTCCAAGAAACTCTTTGAGGTTGTGGATCGAAGATGCTTGGGAACTTAAGGTAAACTTGTTTTTGTATTTTTTATGTGTGGGTCAATGGGATAACTTAATTACAATATGGTATTCAGACAGTCAAAATGAGAATCAAATGAACCAGTACTCTCAAGGATCAATAATCAGATGATAGCTTTAAAGTGGGTGAGAAAGCAGTGTTTATAAACCAGATACAAAATGTAGGGTTTAATAAACAATGATAAGCAACTGTTAAGAAAGTTATGAATTGACTGATGAGATGGCATTCATTCTGCAGTTAAAACAACTTGAATAAGAGTATAGAAGGAAAGATGAGAATCTGATCTCAATAGAGAGAGAAAACTGTGATTTGTATTATCATATCAAAAAGCCTGTTTACAATATAGTATATTTCTATATCCATAATCGAACCCCTTCCTCTATCAAAATGATAGGTATTTATATCTTTTACAACAGATCTTAGATCCTAGAAAAATGGATCTAGATTTCTAAATATAGAAAACAGAGCACAAAACCAATACACTAAGATAATTAAATCTAGTTCCTTTAGATCAAATTGTTTTCAAAGATTGTCTCTGACATTTGGTCTCCTTCATTTGTTGTTTCTCTGATGTGTCAAAGGATGAGAAAGACACATGTCTTCCATTGTAGAAAGCTTTCACTAGCTGGGAACAAAACTTAGTTGACCTTATGAGAATCTAACTCATATATATCTATCAAAACTTGAAACTAAACATTTGGTAATTAGTTCTTGGATGCCTGCTTATCCTTCAAACCACCCAAAAATTTGCTTTGCACGGGATAAAAATCTTCAAAATCTCTTCTCTATGATTTTGCCGGCTATTCTGCCTTAAGATATGCTAGTTAGCCGATGAAATCTCTGCTTTTCAATGGGTAACTGGTTATAACCACGCCTCCTATGTCGGTGAAAACTCTGAGTTGGCAAAATTAAAAATCTTTGTTGATTGATACTTCATCAATCTGTAGTTATTGGTTTTCATTAAGTGTTGGTGAACCTAGGGCTTCATGCTTTGTCATCTGTTTTCCAGTTATGGCCGCATATGGAAAATTTTACTCTATTGACAAATCCAAAGGTGTATTCAACTATCATATCATAGAAGTCCAGTCCATCACATCATGTTTTGGTATTTGAGCTGCATTTTCTTAGTGAAATATCAAGTTCTCTTCAACATTTCCCAGCTATGTATATCGTTGGCATATGTGTCTACAGCAGTACTGAAAAGAACTAAATCCCATTGGAATCCACTCTTAACGATATCTGCATGCACTTGCTTGTCCAGTTCTAGAGAAGCTATGCTTGCACATGCCCTCAGAACATTAGAAACTACATAATGATCAGGGTTCACGATGTTCTATCACATATAATAGAAGAGAACCAAACCTCTTTGTCCTGACCATGAAAATCATACCCCACAATCATGGTAGTTGAGGTGACGGTAGATGCGCAAGTGCCAATTTCTTTTTACAGTCCATCTGGTTGATATATCCAGCATGAATCGAATACAACAACATGACCCAAGAGTTGTGACCCTTACTCCAAGCTACCACAACGATCTTCCATATTCAATACCTGGATGAGATCATTTCCTATCCATCGCCATCAAAGCTTCCAGATATGTCTTTGTGTATCATATGAATATACAAATTCCTTTGTTCATGGTTCCTCATGGCTCGATTTTAATACAACCTAATACCTTTTGACCTGTCAAAAAATCCAGAACGCAACTATCCTTACCAAATCTATTGCGCACGCATTATTTGCCTACAAAATCGGGCATTTAGACTCAGTGCTTGTGTGTAGAATTGTAACTACTCTGTGGCTTAATATGAGAATTAGACATGTGTATATTGATTTATTACTTTGACAAGTAGACTGGAATTTAGTTTTAGCATGTGTAATATGCTTGACAGACTTAGGATCAACTTAAAACACTCGTGGCTTAGCTTGAGCTTACGTGTATGACTTGATCTTGACTTATGGACTTTGTCTTATGCACTAGATAAGTAGTGTGATGACTTAGGATTAGAATAAGAGTTTGATACTTAAGCATAGCTCATTTATTTAGCAAAAGTTTATAATTAGACATCTAAAAAGGTAAAGACTAAGGTGTCTAAACAATATTAACCATGTTTCGGAATACAAGCATTGAAGACAGGATGAAAAGACTCTCAAGTAAACATAATCAATGGGAGCTTGGTCTATAGAGATTTGGAGACAAAACACTGGCCAAACATATTTAGAAATGGGCATATTGAATAAAACTTGAGGAGATACTCCAAAAATACCAGTGCATTTTTAATCGCTAACACTTCCCTTCCTCAACAAGATTGTGTGTAAGGTAGCTAGAGAGGTAGTGGGGGGGGCTAGAGGGCCCATAGTGATAATAGTGGAGGTCATTCATTGTAAGGTGGACTAGGTCCACTATATTATTAAATAAGGCCCACTATGGTAGTTAGATATAATAAATGGGTAGTTAGATATAATAAATGTAAGAGGACTTCTTAGAAGGTTCTACTTCTAGAAGATTCCTCCTCTAGAATGTTCTTAGGTGATGGTAGCACTATATAAAGGGGTTCAAGCAATGTAATGGGACATAAAGAGAATTATTGTATTTGGAGTGGTATCTCAATAGGAGGATGCCCCCTCTAAGAGGCAAGTGAACAAGAGAGGATCCCTTTGATAATAAGATCCATTGTACGGTGTTGCCCTACCTCAAGGGTTTGATAGTAATAAAGGAGATTTTGCATATTGTTCTTGTATATCTATTGAGGTGTTTTTGTATTCAGTATTTGGTTCGTAACAAGTGGTATCAGAGAAAGGTTATGCAATCTAGAATTCAATGTGTCATATTGAACATGAGAGGATCTCTTCCGTAATAGGATCCATTGTATGGTGTTGCCCTACCTCAAGGGTTTGGTAATAATAAAGTGCGTTTTCTTCTATCTTACTTTGTGGATCTATTGCGTATTCAGTATTTTTGATGACTATATTTGTAGATCTATTCAGGTTCTTATCAAGTGGTATCAGAGCACTTTCCTTGGCAAACATTGTGGGAAAATATTTTTTATTTTTGTAGATTGTTTTTTTGGAGAAGAAAAAACAAGGCCGCGACATTCCATAAATTTTCGGTATATTTCTGTGAAAAATTTGCAGAAATAGGTTGTATATTTGAGTTCCTCTCATAAAAACACCCAAGTTGAAAAAAAAAATCATCCGAAACAGAGTCTGGGAAGTCAATATATTAAAGTTTTAAAATATGCAAATTTTCACGGTTTTTTCCATGGACGATGACGCGCTTTTGTTTTTATTTCTGTAGAATCTGGAGGGAAAATTTTCCCCAAAAAAATACATATCTGATTTCCTCTCACAATTTCACCCAATTTCAAAAAACACATCAACCGAAACGGAGTCCGGGAAGTGAAGTTATGCGCATTTTAAATTCAACAGTTTTTCAGGGTTTTTTCCAAAAAATGTCGCGATTTTCTGCAGTAATTTATTGTTCTATTTTTTATTTTTTTTGGGGGGGGGGGTTACGTGATGGTGACGGGACTGTAGAGTTCATAAATTTTCATAGGGTGCTCAGATGGTTTTTTCTTCTCAAACCCTCAAAGAAATTCTACATATTACTGAAACATTCAAAGCCCAATTGTCTGACAGATTGGTTGACTTTGTAGATGGCCTCACAAATGACCTCAATGATAGTTTTCATAGTCTTCAAGATTCACTAGATAACATGCAAGAGAGATTTCTTATGGCCAACCTCAGAGATGAATATAATCAATAAATATATGCTTGGTATGATTTTGAGTCCGATTGCGATGATTGGTATATGGATAGTTGTCATTTCTGGGATGACAACCACTTCCATATTTTATTTGATGACTTTACTCCATCGTCTGTAGAGAAAATCAATGTCCCACATCAGGAGCTAGTTACCAATGTCTAACCTGCATATTCTACATTGGTATTATTCCTTCCAGATTCATCTTTGATTATCTCCTACTATGTGGATGGATATTCTTATTTGGATCCACATGATAGGTGTCAGTATTCGGAGCATCATTTTTAGTTGGTTATTGGGTGCCATTATATTACATGTGGGGTTCACATGAGCAATTGGACATGGGACCCTGGTTTACAATGGCAGTTGGACTAATTCAACATGGTGGATTCCATTTCTCAATGGGACCCTGGTTCTCTATTCTACTTCAACAGTATGGTCCACACTTATCCATGGGACCCTTGTATATGGTTGTATATCAAGCATTGAGGACAACGCTTTCATAAGGGAATGGAATGTAAGGTATCTAAAGAGGTAGTGGCGGGGCCTAGAGGGCCCATAGTGATAATAGTGGAGGCCATTCAATGTAAGGTGGACTAGGTCCACTATATTATTAAATAAGGCCCACTATTGTAGTTAGATATAATAAATGGGTAGTTAGATATAATAAATGTAAGAGGACTTCTTAGAAGGTTCTACTTCTAGAAGACTCCTCCTCTAAAATGTTCTTAGGTGATGGTAACACTATATAAAGGGGTTCAAGCAATGTAATGGGACATAAAGAGAATTATTATATTTGGAGTGGTAGATCAATAGGAGGATGACACCTCGAAGAGACAAGTGAACAGGAGAGGATCCCTTCAATAATAGGATGCATTATACGATGTTTCCCTATCTCAAGGGATTGATAGTAATAAAGGAGATTTTTCATATTGTTCTTGTATATCTGTTGAGGTGCTTTTGTATTCAGTATTTGGTTCTTAACATTGTGTGTGGCTCGAATTCCCAGTTTGTGGTCAGGTCTGGAATCCTTACAGATGGGCGGTCTGCCCCATCCTCTCATTAACTCTTGAGGAGGTCTTCCCACCTACCAGCCTGACTGTAATTCATTCCTGGGTCAGAGGGTTGTTCTGATCCTGAGCAATTAAATCCAGGAAAGTACTAGTTCAATGGAGGTTAACGCAACCATTCCTGGTCCCCTCCACCACCTTTTCATAGCATTTGTGGTCTCTTTTTAGCACACCCCCTATCCAGCAATCATGCAACACGTATCCATTTTCTATTAAAATAACATAATTTACATTCATCAACCTTTTATACAAAGTTCCATTAAATCAAACATTCACACCTTTGAGTTTTCCATAGTTCCTTGGCCAATATACTTATAATTACAAACTGGGGGAAACAGGGTGTTACACCAAGGTTACCCCATACCATTTGCATGGAAAAGATAATGTGTGGTGGAACCAGCTGAAGCAAGTGGAGCACATTGATGAGAGTAATATTTCTTGGAATCCGTTCAAGAAATATTTTCAACGTGAGTATCTTTCTGAGCACTATTATGACAAAAAGATGCAATTGTTCTTTGAAATCAGGTTGGGGAGCATGACCATGAGAGAATAGAAAAATAATTTCTTGGGATTGCTGATATTTGTAAGGTTTATTAAGGATGAGAAGGTGAAAATACAAAGTTTTCTATGTCAACTACCATATTGTATAAAGATAAAATTTAATATGATGAACCCAAAACCTTGACAGAGACCATTAGAAAGGATAATTGCTTGTATGAGAAAGGAAAAGGTAGAGGGTATTTTCAAAATTCTTCGAAGGATAAGAAGGATAAATATGATCAAATAAGGAAGGGATTCAAACCTCCTTTCAATAGAGATAGTCCTAACACAAATAAGAAAGATCAACATGCTAAGAATGAATCCAAGAAGGAAGAATCCTTGGGAAAAAATGGAAGAACACCAATCAAATGTTGGGGATGTAAATAATATCACATGTACAAGGATTTACCCCACAAAGAAGGAAAAACAAGAACACTACACAACATCCAAGAGGATACTATATTTGAATACGCGGACAAAAATATTCCAAGGATATATGCAACCATGGAATATCGACAATCAAAGCATTAGTCCCATATAATTGAGGTGGAAGCTAAGATCACAAATCAACCTATTGATATTTTAATTGATTAAGGAGAAAGCCATAGTTATATTGATCTTAAAATAGTGGATGGATTTCATTCGAAGAAAATCAAACTTGAAAGATCATGGTTGGTGTAGCTGACCACTAGAACCAAAAGAAGGATCAATGAGGTTGTCAAAGATTTTCCAATAAATCTAAATGGAATGAACACTAAGATTGACAAAATATATCATTAGGATCTTATGAAATCCTAATTGGAATGGATCGGTTGAACAAGCACCATACTGTCCTATATTGCCACAATAAGACATTTACATGTCTTGATGAAGAAGGGAAGCAAAGCACTATAAAAGGAATACCAACACCCATTTATATAAGGGACATTTCATCCTTACAGTTTTAGTAAAGGATGTCAATTGTATGCAACTCATGTGGAGGACCTAGAATAGTCCAAAGAGCCCAGCCTCAAATATTTTTTAGTATTTCAATAGTTTGAGGATGTATTCCAAGGAGTATCATGATTTCCACCAAAGAGAGATATGTATTTCTCTATTGATTTAGTTCCAGTAGATACCCTAGTATCAAATACTCCTTAAAGAATGAGTACTCCAGAATTAAAAAAATTACAAATGCAATTGGAAGAATTTTTTAAGAAGGGGTACATATGCCACACATGATTTTGAGCTTGTTGCCATAGTTCATGCATTCAAGTGTAGAGGAATTATTTAATGGGGAATGCATTTGAATTAAGGATAAACCACAATGGTTTGAAATATCTTTTTGAACAACCAACTTTAAATGTCAGGAAGACAAGAGCAGGATTTTAGATGTTGTTGTTACATACTAGCGTTACCTACATGTAAAAAAAAACTTACAATAGGAAGAAGTGAAACAAAAATTTGAGTATAAGATGGGGGAATATGGGATACTCATGCATAATAATATAATTTATGTTCCTGATTCCGGAGAACTCAACAATTTGGTGCTAAAAGAAATGCATAATGTTCCATATGTTGGACATCTTGGTTATCAAAAAATAATTGATGCATTGAGAAACCAATACTTTTTTCCAAGAATGAAGAGGGATGCTATTGATTATATTGTCATATGTATGGAATGTGAGACAGTGAAAGTTACACATAGACACCCAATAGGTTTGCTACAACCACTATGAATTCCACCAAGGAAATGAGAAGTAATAACCATTGATTTCATTACTAAGTCTCCAAGGATAAAAGGAAACATGATTCAATAATGGTAGTGGTGGATAAATTGACCATGGCTAATCATTTTGTTCTAGTGAGGATTATCATATAATGGCTAATGTAGTAGAAATTTATATGAAGTAAATTTCTAGGTTGCATGGAATACCTCGGGAAATTGTTTTAGACAGAGACACATAATTTACTTCAAACTTTTGGAGAGGATTATTAAAAGGATTTGGTACAAATATGAACTTTAGTGCAACATACCATTCACAGTCAAATGGGAATATGGAGAGATTCAAACAAGTAATTAAAGACATGTTAAGAATGTATGTGATGGATAAACAATCCAAGTAGGAATATTACTTGCATTTGGTTGATTTTTCCTACAATAATGTGTTATGATACACTGCCTTAAAAAAGATAAAAGGTCATTGAATACAATCCACTTCGAGGGGAAAAATTCTTGTTACAATATATCTAATTCAAAATACAATATTAGATGAGATAAGATGATCCTATGACTAAGTCTCCCTATTATATATAGGAGACAAAGGGTACAATTCTAATGAAATGGTGCAATGAAGGGTTCTAAAGGACATACAAATATAACACTAGAAATGTAATAATTCAATATCTAGGGCTTAATAAGGGGTTTTATACATAACATGGGGATTTTTCTAGGGATTAACATGCCCCTACCTTTCAAACAAGTGTTGTCCTAAACACTTGACAACTGCAAGTGTGTTTGCATGAAGAAATAATATTCTTATGTCACCTCTTCTACTGGTAGGTTCATTCATTTAACGAGGTGCTCAATAATTGTTTGATTCCATAGCTTCTTAATCTCTATTTCAAGGATTGTTTTTTGTTCTAGTATGATTTTACCTTCTCCATTAATCTTTAATAAAATAGTTTACACTGGGATCTTGTCACTGATTATCTTCTTTAAGCAAGAAACATGGAATATTGGATGTACACTTCATGGTGGAAGATGAATAACATGGGAATGATATTTAGCAAGTGGAGGACCCTTAAGCATATCTCCAAATACCTTGGAATGATTGTTGATAACTTTTTGGAGATCCATTGTAGCAGAGGCTATAAATGTTTGAACATCTAGTGAGAAAAATTGTGCAATTACACCATGGTATCAAGTTTTTAGTATTTTTGTCATGTTGTTAGAGCTTATCACTTTAAAGGGTTTCTCTTGGATACCTCTAAGCTCAATTTGCTTGTCTTATGAGGAAAATATCATGAAAATATCTTGAAAATTGACGTCATTGTTCCCAATTATTGTAACCATTGGACCCCTAATACAACATCAACACCACCAATTTTGATGGAAATCATGGGACTATCCAATACATACTCCTCCATATTGAATTTAATACTATGTCACTTTCCATAACAATTTATGGTAGCTCCATTTGCAATCATTACTTGAAACTATGGTGTTGGATATACAAAGCAATTGAGATATTTTGCTAATTTGTAATTGATGAAGTTATGGGTACTACCAAAATCACTCAACACAATTACATTTTTCTTTTTGATATATCCTTTTATATTGAGGATTTTTGGAGTATTGATGTCGACCAATGCATGACAAGATATCATTTGAGCAGTCTCTTCTAGCTCTAGATTGTGTGATGGTTCCAATTCTTGATCGTGTTCCTCTTCATTGTCTATGTAGAATACTTTATTCTCATTACATTTTTCCCCTTATTGTACTTCTTGTCATAATTGAAACATAGTCCCTTTGCACTTATTTCACCCATTTTTCGATGTGTCAACCTTATCTATTGAATTATTCTTTTCTTATGAACCCAAAAATGATATTTCATTCATGTGTATGCTCCAATGGTATACTTGTGTATAGCCTTATTCTTGGCTTGAATATGACAAGGAGATTGCATAGCTTCCATAATATTTGTAGGATGTATAAATAAAAGATCATGTTTAATGTCTTCTTTTAGTCCACACATGTGAGCTTACAACAAATGTTTATCACTTTTGTCATCCACCCTTGAGGCTAATTCTTGAAATTATGAATCATAATATTAAATATCACCTAAGTGCTTGATTCTTGTCATTTGACTGAAGTAGTCGTGTTCCCGAACTTTCCCATATTGTGCTTCTAAGTCTCTTGTAAATCAACCTCAAATGTAATGATAAAAAGGGGGATTCCTTTTAACTACCCATTGATACCATTGATATGGTTTTATATCAAAGTTCAAAGTTGCTATGTGAATCCTTTTCTTATCATCCATAATGTTACGTAGTTCAAAATATTGCTCTATTTGGTTCACCCGGGTAAAGACCTCTATTCCATTAAAATTATTTAATTCAATCTTGGGAAAGTTGAATTTAGGACTGCCACCATAATTAACTCTATCATTAGAGTCAAATCCACTTAAAAATGCTTATTATTGATAGGTTGTTCAACCTGAATACTAACTTTATCTTCATGAGTTCCTTGCATTTTGATATCTCCTTTAGGGATTCTCTCATATAGAGCATCAAAGATCATGGAAGTCAAGGAATGTTTCAATTCCTTCATGGATTTTTGTATTTGTTCTTTATTTCCATCCATATTCTTATCCATCTTACTTTCCATTTCATCCATATTTCTTTTCATATTTTCATCCATCTTATGTTCCATATTTCTTTTCATCTCTTCCTTATTTTCATCCATCTTCATTTTTATGTCATTATTATTATAATTCATCTTATTTTCCATTTGTTCCCTATTTTCAATGATCTTCTTTTCAATCTGGTGATGAATCTCTTGGATTTCATCTTGAGTCATGGTTGAGCTCTCTGGAGGTTTAGTTGGTGAAGTAAATTTTGGAGCAGCCTTTGGATCCATGTGAGAAAATAATAATTATCCTCTTTGTTCTCTTTAACACAAATTTTGAATCACCAAAAACACGTCTTCCAATAAAACTTTATGCCAATTGTATGTTGCATGCCTTTCAAAGCCTTAATTTGGAGTTTTTCCTTGTAGCCGAGCTTCCTTTTGATTTATTTATGAAATTTTGGCCCTTGTGAGTCTAAAATGTTGGCCTTTGTGAGCCTAAAATGTTGGCCTATAGTGCTCTGATATGTCTTCTCTACAATTCCATAGGTCTAACCCAAATTTGATGTGCCAAGTGAAAGTTATTGTAACTTTCCCAAACCTTAATGATTTTTGGACTGTTCTGGAGAGTGAACTTGTATAGAATGCCATGTGTCCAATATTTAATACATGATTATGAAAAGTGTACCAAAATAACTATGAAATTTACTCTTCCAAATTCAGCTAGTGTCACTAAACTCAGATCCTCATGGAAGAATATATTATTGTTTTACCCAGAACATCTATTTGAGACTAGTTATAGGACTAGTCAAAAACCCTACATTCCACAAGGTATATCTCCGAAATTATAATGACACAAAAGATTAAATTTGTAATACATATACCTTGATATGTAGTGTAAATAAACTCCATGTTTTATTGTCTAAATCATCCCGCAATAAATATTTCTAGTGAAAATCCCAAGATGACTCGTTTAAAATTGAATTCAGGATCAGTCAAAAACCATATCTTCCATAGGCTACATCTCATAAAGTATAATGAACTAGAAGCTAAAATATTTAGCACATATACCTTGATCTATATTATAATAATATCCAAGTTTCACTATTTGAATCGGCCTAAAAAAACCCCTAGGATAGTTGCTTTGTTACCAATGTTATGATCCATCGCCTTGAAAATGATAAAAAGTCAATAGATATAGTCCACTTCAAGGGGGGAAACTCCTATTACGATATAAACAGTTCAAAATACAATATAAGATGATATAATGTGATCCTAAGACTAGGTCTCTTTGTTATAATGAAAGGGTACAATTATAATGGAAGGGTTCAATGAAGAGTTCTAGCCAGCATACAAATATAACACTAGAAATGTAATAATTCAATATCTAATGCTTAATAAGGGGTTTTATACATAATATGGGGATTTGTAATGGGATTTTTCTAGGGATTAAAATAATGGATATCAAGATTCATTTAATATGATCCCATTTGAAGCTTTGTATGGTAGAAAATGAAATATTCTAGTGAGTTGTAACAACCCAACATATAGAGTGGTACTTGGGCAAGAATCATTCAAGGACATGGAAACTAGAAGGTCAAAATTAAGAAGAATTTGAAAGCAACACAAGATAGATAAAAGAGTTATGCATATAGGAACATGAAAACCAGAGAATTTAAAGTGGGAGAGCATGTACTTTTGAAAGTGAAACAAAATAAGATATCATTAAAGTTGGTGGTTCTACCAAGCTAGCAGCCAGATTCTATGGTCCATTTGAGATATTGGACATAATAGGGCCAGTTTCATACATGCTTGCATCACCTACTTCCATGAATGTGCATAATGTATTTCATGTATCTTTGTTGAATAAGTATGTGCATGATCCTAACCATGTTATTGATTGGAATTTGATTCATGTGGAGCCAAAAGGAGACTTCCATGTCTATCTGGTGCACATATTGGACTAAGAGGTCAAGGTGCTCTAAAATTGAGTTATAGAATTGGTAAATGTTCAATGGACCTGTTACGGTTCTAAAAATGCTACTTGGGAGCATGAGGATGCCATGAAAGAAGAGGAAAGTTCCAAAATAAGGGGGACGGGTATGTAATACCATGGTTTTGAGTCCCTAGATTAAATATGTACTTTGTTATTGATGAAAAGGTCGGTGTGCTTGAACAATTGAAAAGGCCAGAGAGCCTAGGAAATGTGATAATTCGAACATTACAATAATAAAATACATCGATGGTTGTAAGATGAACAAGGACAAGAATTATAGGGGACTATGATTATACTATAGAGGGGGATGAGGGTCTAAGCCCTTATATTTTTTTCATAATTATATTTTACCCTTGTTTTAGTAAGAAGGGGAAGGGTCATGTGAGATTCTTGGGGAGGACACATTATGTTTGAGAATCCATTATTTAATCCCTACCTTGGAGCTATTTTGGGGTTGGTTATGGGAGTTACATCCCATTGTTGTTGGCCATTCATGGTACTACATTCTTGGTCATTATTTCCTTCTTTCTCAGTCTTGGTATGTGTTTGGGCATGGAAAACAAGTTGTTGGATTAGTAATCCATGGTTGGTTGGTTGGTTGTGGAAAATACAAGTGGTTTCTAGTAGAGAATTGATACATGTGTGAATGAGATAAATTGGAATGTTGATAAAACCTATCCACAGTTGTGAATCCTTAGAGTTCCAGCATTGGGATTTCCTGACTAGTAGCACCAGAGCCATGGAAAGAGGTGGAAAACCTGAGGGAATATGTGGAAGTGAAGGGGGTTCATTTTCTTTGGGTTGTGTAGGATGAAATTGGAAGAGATATGGTAAAATGGGATTGTTTTTTAGGTGAGAAACTGTAATAGCTTGATAGATGATTGTTTTGGGAAACTAAGGGTTGGCCTAGGACCCATCCTTATGGATTCATAGCCTTGGATCACGGGTGACCTTCTATTGAGAGTAGAACAACATATTATAAGGTTAGGTGGAACATCCGATGTCTATAGCCAGTTGGTGGATTGATTAATTTTAAAGATAAGTTCTTTTTCATGGTTCCTATATGTTGGTATTTATTTCCGTTATGTTTTTATATTTTATCTTTGTGATAAGTTATGATATTCTTGTTGTTTTCATTGACTGTGAATGACATGGATATAACTACATGTTTTCCTGGTAACTACATGCAGAATATCATGTTCTTTATTCATAAGAATGGAATTAGAAATTTGAAATTGCCCAGGAAAGCGAGTTTTCAGAGGTACCCGGGATTGGGCTACATTACATTGACAAGGTTGGACTACCCTATGCAATTAGTAGGGATTCTCCCCAATGAAAGGTCCCAATTATACCTTACACCGTTGGAATAGGGAATCCATCTAGCTTATGGCCCAACAACCTTTAAAAGGTTTTGAGTGATTTTATCAGTTGCAACCTAGTCCGACATTTAGGTTTCTAGGGATGCAATAAATGAGATGAAACTAATATAATATGCATATTGCATAATGACTCCAAGGCTAAAGTAACAAAACGGTCCCCGAGGTGTAGGGCAGTCGGTGACAGAGTGTGTTGTTAAGCCACTCCGTGTTGTTAAAGTCACCGGTTCGAAACCTGCGGGGACAAAAAATCCAACCATGTTAAGGGTTGGTGTGGTTCAGGCCGGGTGCGATCCCTTGGTGATTTTGACGGCTTAGATACCCCTGAGTCACAGTTTCTCAAGCCACAGGTTAATCGCGTAACCAACAGGTCCCGCACAAATTAACAAACAAAAAAAAAGAAGGCTAAAGTAACAAAACCAATTAGGTAAACATATAACTAAATATATTGATACTTTATATATTTAGTAAAATTTTACTCATAAAATAAATAAATAAATTTAAATAACCAATTGCATCACAAAGAAGTCATGAAATGAACAACTGACTATAGTACTATGCTTATGACTATAGACAAACAATTCATGAGATAAATAAAATAAGACAAATTTCTCATACATGATAAAATTCTACATTGTAAAAAAAATGCTTACACCATTCCAAAGCTTAGAAAACTAGCATAAATAGTTCTACAAATCATAAGTTTCAAAATTGAAGTCTATCTCCAAATGGATTAGCTAGTGGTGGCTTCTAATTCGTTAATTTTCCAAAGTAGTTTACAAAATTGTTGAAGAAAAAATCCTTTGTATAATCAAATTCATCTTATTTATAGAAAAGAAGAAATGGGGGTGAGAGGGGGAATTCATAATCTTGATACATTTGGTTGATTGTTCATTTCCCCTTTGTGTCTATTGGGTTCCTCAATTGAATTTTCAATTTCACCTAATTGAATATTCTACCCTTGTTTTCTATTCAAATCCCTTCTTGGTAGTTCAAATATCATGCCACTTGGCTTGAGGAGGCTTCATCTCTTTATTTTTTTCATCTTCCTATATAAGTACCTCATGCATCAAAGTTTTGAGTCAATGCATCTCCTTGGGAAAAATGATGTTGTTTTAAAGGGTCCTTATAATATCCAATAACTATGCCTCATATTTTTTTCAAATTTCTTCATCTTAGGCAACAAAGTTTTGATTAATTCTATGTCTTTTCTAGAAGATTCTATAAACTTTTGATTGGTTTATTCATTAATTTTAGACAAAGATATTATATCTTTTCTACTTGAGTTGTTGTATTCTACAAGGTCCTCAAATACCTGTCGCTATGGAAGGAAATTTATTTTTGGACCAAATGATGGAAAATGACATTTATTCTCCATATTCTATATAACCTACCACAACATAGTAGAATCTATTACCTTGAGTGTGAATCCCTCGAGAGCATTGTAAGTTGCCTATTTTTTACATCTCAGACCAAAATCCATCTCTTCAAATGTTTCAAGGATGAAAACAAGGAATTTTGTGGGGATTTCTTCTAAGGAGAAATTAACAGTCCCTTACTTTATCAAATTGCAACTAAGCTGGTTGATAAGAAAGTTCCCATGCTTGAGTATGAATCATAACATCAATAATATATTGGCCATGGGCCTACACATGTTGAGATTTGTTTTAGAACTCTCTTTGTACACTATTCAATCCATCTTGTACTTTGAAAGTATAGTCAATAAAATTTGAAGTTTGATACTTGATGGGTTTGTAATCATTGATTTGATCTTCTAGCAAGGTGATTTTACTATCATATTCTTTCATATTCTTGTCCACATCCACAACTTTATGTACATTATATTGAAGAATATATAATCCAACAAAATTATAGGAATCCAAAATCAAATTTCTTGTATCCATCACTTTAGCTTTAGTGGTGAGTATCACATCAAAATCCAAGATAATTTTCCTTCTTTTATACTTTTTCTTTATCATTTTCTTCCTATGTATATGGAATGAAAATAATTCAGATCAACAACTTCATATACTAGAGTTGGGATAGGGCCATCAACTCTTGTAGCCATGCCTGGACCAAAGGTTTGAGTGGTGAATTCTTCTTCCATCTATGAAGAATCTTGTTGCTCCAAGTTTCTTTCTTGACATTGGTCTACTATGCTAGATTATTCCGTTCCTATATAGCCTCTTCCGCTTCAATTTCATCTTGATTTTTCTTACTTAGTTCTTATATTCTCTATTTCTCCTCAACTTTTTCTTCAGCTTCTTTTCTTGCTAACTCCTCATCCTCTACATTAAATTTTTCTTTCTTCTCTGCTTCTTCTTTTCTTTTATTTGCATCTACGTCCTCTTTTGTTTTTCTTTCTACTTCTTCCTTCCTTGCTAACAATTCATCTTTGAATTTAACATGTACTTCTTTTTTTATATTCTAATTCTTCTTTCTTTCCATCTTTTCTCTATGCTTCTTCATTTATTTTGGCCTTATCTTATGCTTTGGCCTTCTGCAATGCCTCCAATATTGTATTTTCTTGTTTCTTGAAGATATTGTCTCTCAGTAGTAGCCATTTCAACTTCTTCCTTCTCTCTTTATCCTTAGAAATAACTTGAAAATTATTTACAAACTCTTTCTAATTCAATGCTCTCCTACAAGGTTTCTTTCCCTCATTTTCTTCATGTTGGTAGGGGAAAGAGATATTCATCTTATATTTATGTGTTGCAACAATCCCCAAGGGATCATGAATTTGAGTCATTTCCAAATTGAAATGATATTCCTCAATGATTTTTCCTTCCATTCTATCCCAAGTGGAATATGTTATCATGTACATGCCTATATATAGTACATAGGTTGGGAAGAACTTCTTTTTCATGTTTGATCAGGAAAAAATTAAAACCATGTAGCGTTTTTTGGTACCCAATTTCCTAAATGATCAACCTACATGGAACATAGTATGGGATCATATGAGGTTCTTGTGTAACACCAAAAATCCTAACATAGTTAGAGTTTTCATTCAGGTACCAATCTCCATTTTTTCTTCAACACTTTTATAGCTTCTAGTGATATTCTTGTGCAAGGTTTACAAAAACATATCTCATACAATGGTTCTAGGAATCCATCATAGATAAGTGAAAACTAAAATTTATACATTCTCTTCCATAAGTGTTTTAAATATACATGAACAATGGGTTTCCTTGGTGACCAATACTACCTTAACCTATGATTGTGTTAGAAGGACAAACCACATCAAATAGGTAAGAAGACATGTAAAATTTTGGGTTTCCTGAGAATGCATCTAATTGAGGATTTCTGATGGTTTCTACAAGTGGGTTAGAGAGGATGTCATAGTAGGTTTTATACTTAAAGATTTTAAATTATTCTATTCCTCATACCAATAAACTAGGATGGCATACCAGTTATGGTCATGAGTAAAAACTCTCAGCCACTCGTTGGTGAAATATATTTCAAACTTTCACAATTTATATTAGGATTCAAAATCAAATGATGTGAATGATCCAACACACTTTCCATGTTAATTCATAATTATCTTTATGTTTATCTCCATATACTGTATCATGTACTTGATCACTTTTGTGCAAGGAATCACTATAGATCTGGCTACTACATTTTGAATGAAGGACTTTTTAAAATTATGTGCTATAGTAATGATCCAGATTTTATGAGCAGAACGAAATGAATACATATTATTATAGGTTCTTAACATAAAATAACAGAGATGCAGTAAAACTGGTTTTCTATTCAATAACGAAATAAGCTGAAACTGTAAAATGCAGCGGAAACAAGCTTGTCGAAATGGTGGCGGCTTATCTTTGAGAAGAGATGTGACAGCAGCGCGCATTTGCAAGAAGAAGATTACAATGAGGTTCTGAAGGAATTTTTACAATAATAAAGAATACCAAAAACCCTAGACATCCAAAAACCTAACCCTAGGAGATGAAGTGCCAAAATTCCTGTGGGCCCCGTTTGGGTAAGTTAGTACATCAACTTCTTGGGGTCATAACTTTTGCATACAATATTCGTTTTAGGCGTGTGATAGCCCATTGGAAAGGTATCGTCGAGGAGATTTATTTTGGGGACTCAATCATGCCTTTGGCTATCATTGAGGAGATCGATCCTGAAAATCCTTCATTTAGGCCCTCAAAATGACCCCAGAAGTTAAAACTGCTAAAAATAGTAAATTGCCAAAATTGTCAGAAAACTGTTTTGAGCTAGTTGGAAAAGGTGGGTGGCCATCAATATCCATCTGTATCAAGTAATCTCTTGTTCTTCTATTTCATTTAAGTCCTCATCATCCCTTATCCCTTTCCCATATTTTATCAAGATGAAACGATTCATTGTATGTGTGGCCCTCATGAAACTGATTAATGTATGAAGTTTCTTCATAAATGGGAAATTCCATATCTTTAGTGGCATGGGATTTCACAATTGACTTCTTTCCATTGACATATTTCTTCTCCCTTTTAACTAGTGATTTTTTTTGTTGTGGGGTATGTTTGTTTGGTGGTATTATTTCATCAATAGCTTATATGATCTCAATTTAATCCTTTGGTGACTACAATTATTTTTTCCTACCTTCCCTTCTTTCTCCTACCATATCTTTTGATATCCATATAAAAATTCTTACAAGTTAGTGCAATACAAAAATAAGGCATGTGGTGTTCAACTGAAAAAATAAATTAAATGCACTAATAACTATCTTCTAGCAATTTGAAATATAAACTATCTTTAAGGATGGTGATATTGACCCTTCCTTAAGGTTTATGTTGTCATAGTAGAGCTTTGAATTTTGGTTGGGATTTACAATTCGAAGACAGGTTTCTCAAAATCAATTTGCAAGGGAAAAAGAAAGGAAACCAGGGCTCATGCAAATAACTCACTTATGCGTGAATATTTCTCAAGGGATGAAAGAGGAAACCTTCAGGGAACACATGCAATCACTAACTAAATTCAAACTAAGAAAAATTCAAATACATATGGATTTCACCGTAGGCTAAACCAAAGAAAACAACCACCTAACCCATTTAAATAAAAAATTGTAATAGAACTAGAGTGTTTTGTAATCAAGTACCTAGTTAGTAAAGTTGGTAGAAAGGAAACCTCTCTTGGGTTATACCATTCCTAAGTTCATTTGGAAATTTCGAGTATTATAAGGGGATACCAATTGTTTCTTCAACACATAAATTATTCAAACATATGAGCTTGGCACTTGACTTCAAACTTTTAAATCAAAATACCAAAGGGCAAGCTTGGATTTATTTATAGGTTCGATAGGTGGTGATTTGAGATATGGAAAGATCAAATTGATTTGAGACTAGATGTGCTTTAAAAGTGAATTAATGTGTAAGTGGAATGTATACATTAAGAATTCAATTCAAACTTTTAAAATTGTTTCACATGTATGAATATTTTGAAAGTGAAAGGGGGATGGTATTTGAAATAGGGCCTTGGAAAAATTGGGACCCCTTATCACTACCTTTTGGCAAGGGATGGTTTGATTTTGGATATCAAGCCTAATCATAGAATTGGGATGAATGTTCATGAAGAGGAGACCTGATTTTCAAAATTTGGTTGATCACATTCAAACTTCAATTATTTTTGAAAGCATGTCTTTACGTTTGGGAGGCATATTTCGAAGGTTGTGAGGAGACTTTGAAGAAAATATGAGAAGTGAACAAAGAGCTCATGGGAAAGGAGGTCGAATTCAAAATTGGTGATGATTGAAAAAAATTGGGGCCCCTTCTCACTATATTTTGGAGAGGGAAGGCGTGGTTTGGAAAATTGAACTAATTACCAAATCAAACCAATGTTAAAGAACTTTGGTGAAGGGAGGGCATGATTTAAAAATTTTGGACTATTGAAAGAATGTGGATTTCAATGGTTTGGCCCAAACATGGAAAAAACTATTAAATAAACACCAAAGTTATGGAACATAAATAAGAATTCATGTGGTTTGAATGGAGATCAAAGGGCCCAAATTGGAAATCAGGGTTGATCTCCAAATCAGGACCAGGCTAAAAAAAAAAGGTGAAGAGGGAGCCCAATTTTTGAAGCTAGACCCAATTTAGAAAATAATTTGGGAAAGGAAAGTTTGGGATTAAATAAATTCAAATTTGAAAATAAATGATGATTCAAATAAAGAATAGAAGGGACTTTATTGGAGAATCAAGCATGATTTTGAAATTGAGTAAAGAAAACGTGAACAAAGTAAAAAGGAGGCTTGATTTGAGAATCTGTCATGACATAAGAATCAAAGGGTAAAAGTTAGAATAAGAAAAGGTACAAAATAGGATTTAAAGAGTTTAAACAAAACAAAATTCTACCAAAATAAAGGATATTGAACTTAAAGGAAAAGAAAAATATGAGGAAAGGGAAATCTAAGCAAAATTTGAGAAGTAAGCCATTTGAAAGAATCGAGAGAAACTAGGCTACAACGCAATGAGGGGATAGCATCAACATAATGTTATAACAATTTTTTCCACACTCTATGCATCATGCTTTGGTGGCATTCCATTTCCCTATGTAGACTCAGTTTCCCCATTTTCTCAATCCAAAGTCAATAATTCAATTTTTTGTGCATATACGCAGGCTACAGTTAGACAACATGTGTATATGCAGGTTGCTAGATTACAACCCATGTACATTAGGTTTTATGCTCAAAATTAAAAAATATTTCATATTTTCCATGACAAGTCATGAGATCCATAACCCTTGGCCTTTAATATGCTAGAAACACTTTGATTTGACCCTTCAATTCCCTTTGGAGGCTATAAGTTGAACCATATACAATCCTTGAGAGAAAAATCATTGAGAGAAAATACACTCTGGATGAATTTCTCCTGATCTTGAGTATGAATCCCTTTGTCCTTTAAGTCTGAACTTCCCTTATGTCCATCACCCAAGATATCCCTATTTCGTGAAGGAGGAACCCAATTACTCCTAAAATGTGTGAGCTTTCCTTGTGGACGATTGAAGTGGTGAAGGTGTTGGATTACTGAGAGGGGGGGTGAATCAGTAATAACGTAATTATAATATTTTTTCTTCAAATGTTATGTCAATGTAGAATTATTATCCAATAATGAGCAATAAGAAATAAACAATCACACACATACACAGTACACCAGTGTTTTACGTGGAAACCCAAATCAGAAGAAAACCACTGAATGTTTTTTCTTATATGTCTTGAATAATTACATTCATTGGAAGCACCAAATTCCTTTGTTTTCCAGCTGCAACTGGAAGGAGGCTCCAACCCCCTAGTTTCTTAGGCTACAACATGAGGGAAGCTTCAACTCCCTAATTCTCTAGCTACAACCAGAAGGAGGCTACAACCCCCTATGTTCTCTGGATACAACCGAAAGGTAGCTACAACCACCTATCCTTACCCCGTCCAACCACCCTGAAGTAGAAGTAGAATGATGGAACCACTCTCAACCTGTCACTGTGAGATATACTGCTATACAATTGTATCAATCTGTACCACTACCCTGTATCCAATATGTACAACTGCCCTGTAATCAAACCGTACCTGAACTGAACATGTATCTACAAAAATACAACAGATATGTGACCTGTAGTGATGCAGCCCACGTATGTACGCGCCCTATCTATTATGCAGCCCGCATATGCCTTCTAAAACTAGGGTTTCCTTTCACTTGAAAACTTTTGACCCTATATAACTTCTTTCACGTAGACCTGTAACCTGTCATTGTATCCATATTGTAACGGTACCATGTGCATGCATCCTCATACATAACCTCTACTCAAGCCAAGTATGCCTCTCTCTAGTCATGTGCCATATAGGTATGTGTAATCATGAACAAGTATAATATCCCTCACATGATCTTAGTCATCAAACCCTTTCTGATATTCAATTTCTCAATACATCAATAAATACAAGATCTCAACCATGTACCATAAAAACTCTTAGCCATATGCCAAGAAATACAAGATGTGCCTCGACATGAAATATCAATGATAAATATACCAACACTGTATTTATGTATATCTGACTTATACAGAAGATCCCATGTAGCCACTAGTCTCTCTAGGGAGAATCCTCAAATCAGATCTCAAGCATTTGATTCTTGAATCCATCTCATTTTCAACCATTTCCTTGTAGATCTTGAAGTTTTCAAAAGTTTCTGACTTGTTCTTGAGAAAGAAAACTGCAGTCATTCTTGTATAATCATCAACTAATAACATAAAGTGTCTCTCACCTTTTAATCCCTTTGTTGTAGTTGGTCCAACTAGATCAGTGTGCACAATTTCCAATGGTCTTGTTGTTGAATATTCCTTTGATTTGAACCTGGTCCTTTTTTGCTTTCCTTGTTGACAATGCTTGCATAAAGTGTTGGTTGGTTTCGTCATCTAGGGAATTTCTCTGCTGCTTCTCATTTGCTGACTTTGACAAGGTTATCAAAATGCATGTGACCCATTCTTTTGTGCAATAGCCAACTTTCATCTTCCTTTCCTAGACAACACTTTTCATTTTCAATTTCACTTAACACATATATGTTGTTTGAAGTTCTTGCAGTTGTATCGACCAATTTCCCTGAACCTTCTTTTCTTATCTCACACTTTTGTGAATCGAAAGTAACTTTATGACCTTGGTCACACATTTGACTCACACTTAGAAGATTAGGTTTCATATCTTTTACCAGTAGAACATTTTGTGCCTTTTCATTCTTGTTCCCAATTCACACTATGCCTTCTCCAACGATTTTGGATGAATTATCATTTTCGAAGGATACTGATCCATGTATTTCCTTTCGTAATGTAAGAAATTTTTCTTTATCACATGTCATGTGTTTTGAACACCCATTGTCAACATACCAACCATGTTTCTTCTACTTACCTTGTAGAGTGAATGTGCATTATTCATTTCTATACTGATCTTCCTTTCTTATCCATGTTGTTTTTTGAGGTTCTTGTCTGTGACTGTTGTTATTATGTTGAGGTTCTTTAGGAGGGACTGTCATTCTGCAATCTTTGGCCATGTGTCCAAAGTTGTTACATTTGTAACATTACACTTCAGTTCTCAAGGATTCAAACCTGTTGTAAATTCTTCTTTGTGTTTCACTAGGTCTTCTTGAATAACCCCTTTGTGTATGACTCTCAAAGTTGTTGTTGTTCCTGTTGTTAGCTCTACAATTTACATCTTTATGTCCAAAATTATTACATGCATAACATAAACCAAAAAATATAGTTTGATACCTGGGAGTTGAAGATCTTCTGAAAGGAGGTGCTCTTATGAATCCTTCTTCTTCTTGAGGCCTATCTATCTGTTGTTAATTCTAAAATCTGAATCTTCTCGGTGGAGGAGTGTCCCTGTAATCTTCCTTTTATATCTTCCTGCCCCCTTTGATTGTTTCTGCATAGCTTTTTGGATTTGTTTCTTTCTCTGTTGTTTTTTTGGAGCTTGATCCATTTTCTGTCTAATTGTATCCAAGTCTAGACTTGTCAAGATGAGATTTTTGACTGTTGATAATGTCATCCAAAACTTTTGAGCTATTCTGCATATTTTTCTTTTGAATATCCTTTCTTAATGTGACAATATTTGCTTCCAAGTTTCCGATGATCCCGTCCTTTTCTTCTAGTTGTTATTTGAGTGCTTCTTCAATTCTTTTATCTTCTTCTATTTGAACTTTCAATTTTGTGATCATTTTTTCTAGTTCTTGAGTGTCTTCCTTTTTGTCTAGTTCTGTTTGTAGTTTCTTGTTCTTCTTCTTTTCTCTTTTGATAACTTCTATGGCACACAGTATTTTTTCTCGAAAGTCAACTTCTCCCTCTTCAATTTCTTCTTCGACTTCTTCTTCGACTTCTTCATATTCTTCTTCGAAGTCTTATTTGTCAGAGTCTTTTACTTCCATGAATAAAACTCTTCATGTCTCATTGTCACTGAATTCATCTTCATCTGATGATGAGATGTCTTCTTTGATGCATAAGATTTTGTTGAAATTTTTCTTTGTAGTTCTTTTTCCTTTATATGTGTGTTTTCCTTTTGAGTAACCTTCAGCATTTCTCTTTTTCTTATGAGAACAGTTGTTAGCAAAATGACCAATACCATCACAATTAAAACAAATTAAAGGAAGCTTACCTCTATACCTATCATTGGTTCCCTTGTTCAGTCTTTTGACGAAGTTGGTCACTTTTTCATCATCTTCCGAGACGTCGTTGCTGCTACTATATTCTTCTTGTTCATTTAAATTTTTCTTTGATATTTTGGATTGTTTGAAGGCTGCTTCTTTTACATCTGGATTTTCCTGTTTATTTCTCATCTCATATGTTATCAAGATTCCATGCAGTCCGTCCATGCTTATTGAGTTTAGATATGATCTTTCTTCTAGTGTCGATATCTTAGGGTTGAATATCATAGGAAGATATCTTAGTGCCTTTTGAACAATTATAGATTCTTCAATTTCTTCTCCCAATCCTATGATTGCATTCATTGTTTCATCGACTCGTAAGAAGTAGGTTGTGATATCTTCATCTTCCTTCATTTTTAGTTGTTCGAACTGACCTCTGAAAGTTTGAAGCTTTGTTTCTTTGACTTTTGAATTTCCTTCATAAATATTTCGAAGCTTGTCCCAAATCTCTTTAGTAGATTTACAATGTGCAACTTTGGTGAATACCATATCACTGAGACCATTCAAAAGTGCATTTTTGGCTTTGGAATTATTCTCACCGAGTTTCATTGCTTTGTCATTTGTTGGTGGAACTACTGGTGTTGTGTATCCATCTACAATTGATTTCCCAACTTGAAATCCCTGTGCATGTATATATGTCTTCATCCTTATGCTCCAAAACACATACTTTTGTCCATCAAACTATGGTATTCCATTTTTATATGATTTGGTACTCTCCGTGATCTACCTTTCAGTGGTTAAATTGATTTCTAAAGGAACCTACTCTGATACCAATTGTTGGATTACTGAGAGGGGGGGGGGGAATCAGTAATAGCGTAATTATAATCCTTTTTCTTCAAATGTTATATCAATGTAGAATTATTATCCAATAATGAGAAATAAAAAATAAAAAATCACACACATACACAATACACCAGTGTTTTATGTGGAAACCCAAATCGGGAGAAAACCATGGAATGTTTTTTCTTATATGTATTGAGGAATTACATTCATTGGAAGCACCAAATTCATTTGTTTTCAAACTGCAACTGGAAGGAGGCTCCAACCCCCTGGTTTCTTAGGCTACAACCTGAGGGAAGCTCCAATGCAGTAATTCTCTAGCTACAACCAGAAGGAGGCTACAACCCCGTATGTTCTCCAGCTATAACTGAAAGGTGGTTACAACCACCTATCCTTGCCCCATCCAACCACCCTGAAGTAGAAGTAGAATGATGGAACCACTCTCAATCTGTCACTGTGAGATATACTATTGTACAATTGTATCAACCTGCACCATTGTCCTGTATCCAATATGTACAACTGCCCTGTAATCAAACCGTACATGAACTGAACATGTATCTACAAAAATACAACAGATACACGGCCTATAGTGATGCAACCCATGTATGTACGTGCTCTATCTGTTATGCAGCCCGCATATGCCTTCTGAAACTAGGGGTTCCTTTCACTTGAAAACTTTTGACCCTATGTAACTTCTTTCACATAGACCTGTAACCTATCACTGTATCTAGACTGTAACTATACCATGTGCATGCATCCTCATACATAACCTCTACTCAAGGCAAGTATGTCTCTCTCTAGTCATGTGTCATATAGGTATGTGTAATCATGAACAAGTATAATATCCCTCACATGATCTTAGTCATCAACCCCTTTCTTATAATCAATTTCTCAATACATCAATAAATACAAGATCTCAACCATGTACCATAAAAACTCTTAGCCATATGCCAAGAAATACAAGATGTGCCTTAACAAGAAGTATCAATGATAAATATACCAGCACTGTATTTTTGTAGATCTAACTTATACAAAATATCCCATGTAGCCACTAGTCTCTCTAGGGAGAAGCCTCAAATCTCCATTGTCATTCCTCATGCATACATCAAAATCCAACTATTCATAGAAATAAGACATACCTTTTGAACCAATGGATGGATCTAATGTATATGAGCACTCTAGACCTTCTTGGGATCTTGATCTCAGAATCTAGAACCTCTGCACCTTCATCTTCTCAAGTTTCATGGCTTTATCAACATATACTCACCCTATACACAGTTATCCCTTGTACATACTCACCCTATACACAGCCAACCCGTGTATACCTTCAATGTGTATGCACCCTATACACAGGCATCCAACGTATGCATCACAAAATGGGGTTTTCTGTAAATATGAGAATTTCATCTTCAATCCTTCGTGCTACCTCAGACGTTCGCTACTTCAAATGTATCCACAAGTATTTACAAGAATCTTCACACAAGAAAATAGATATACAAAATGTACAAGTGTGTGTTTAATGAGTGAGATTTGCCTCTTATTTATATCTTCATGTAGCCTTACACTTTCCTTATTTTAGGGCTTCTTTATTTAAAATAATTTTGTTTGCAAAGCACTTTGACCCTTGGGGGCTTCTATAAGACTTATGAGGGGTTCTCCAACTTCGTATGGTCATAACTCTCTAACCGTGAGGAGTTATGTGGCGTTCCACATACCACCGGAAATGGCATGACAAGCACTATCTATCTAGGATAGTTTCCCTGACAAATTCACTGTCCTTCAACTCATTATTCCAGAATTAAGCATGGGTTCTCTTACTCCACAAAGCATCTTCCCGTGAGGGATTTCACCATAAGGGGACCACTTTGGAGTTCATCCATATTTACTTCTTATCAACCATGATGAGACAATAATGAGTCATATTTACATCAAACAATCTTGGGTCCATTACCCAAACCTTTATGCTGCGGGTCTTTCCTCAAGGGTTGACATCAATGACAACCAACCTTAATCAATAGAAGGCCTGGGTGGAGGGACTTAGTTTCTTGGTTTCAACGAGTGTCGCTACAGAAGGTTGTCACCTATGTACTTTTGCTAATTATATTAATATAAATACTCTTTTCTCGCAACATATAATTGGATGTGAAAATAGTATTTCTATTAATATAATTAACATAAGTACATAGGTGACAACCTTCTATCTCATCACTTGTTAGAATTGAGAAACTAAGTCCCTCCCCCTGGGCCTTCACTACTTTAATCCTCCACAAGGAAAGCTCACAATTTTTAGGAGTAATTGGGTTCTTCCTTCACAAAATAGGGAGAGATTGGGGGTTGAACATAAGGGAAGTTCAGACTTAAAGGACAAAGGGATGCAAACTCAATATAAGGTGTAATTTCTCTAGAGTGTATTTGCTCTCAACTTTTTTTCTCTCAAGGATTGTATATGGATCAATTTACAACCTCCAAAGGGAATTGAAGTGTCAAATCATAGCGTTTCCAGCATATGAAAGGCCAAGGGTTATGGATCCCATGATTTGGCATGGAAAACCCAAAATATTTTTTAATTTTGAGCACAAAACCTAATGTACACGAGATGTAATGTAGCAACCTGTGTATATGCATGTTTTCTAACTGTATCCCGCGTATATGCACAAAAAATTGAATTTTTGACTTTGGGTTGAGCAAATGGGGAAACTGAGTCTACAGAGGGAAAGGGAAGGCCACAAAAGCATGATGCATAGAGTGTGGAAAATTTTTCTATAACACATNGGGGGGGGGGGGAGTATTTATTAAAACTTAGGGGGTTGTTGAGGCCTCAACAAATGGAGACACACTAGGTGAGGCCAAAATTTCTACTACTTTCTATTATGTTATGAGCGTCAAGTGCATAGAATCATTTTGTGTCTATTGAAGGTGTATGAGAATTATATGTGTAGTGGGTCCTTGCGAAACTTTCCTTGTGACAGAGTAAATGATCATACCTACACACCAACTTAGAAAAAATTATCTAGTGTATTGAAGGAGGCAAGTATGTTGAGGTTTATTTGCATAGATCATGAACCATTGATCCATGTTGAAGTCTTGGTCATAAGGAATGATACATTTGGGATTAAAATGATTTTCACCAGATTCCATTATGTTATCCCTCGAGTGTTTCTCCACTACCTATGAGAATACATATCCTTGATGGAGTCACCATGGTTTCATAAACATTTCCCCATTAATAGCAAGCATCCATAGCCCCAACGAAGTTATCTGTATGTCTTGTTTATAAACTAAACTTCCTTTCTGAATCCTTTTTTTAAATATGATTTAGAAAACAGTGGATAAGGGAAATAAATGGTATTTAAATGCTTACTAGGGATTACTATCATGCTTTTGGGGGTTTTGTAAATGATTTGTTGCACCTAGATATTAAGGTAACTGCCTTTTGATTTTTCATTCTATAGACTTTCGACTTTTCATCTTTTCATGGTAACCTTTTTTAATATGTTTGAGTGGATGTTGCACGACATTGATTTCATTCACTAAACTAGGGATCAAGGATGATCATGACCCATCATTAATAATGTTCATGATCCTATAAGTTACATTGCATCTCGTTATACCCCTGATATTCAATTGGATTCTCTTTTCTTCAAGATCATAATCAAGTATTAGCACAGGGAATTATTTAGGCCTACATTATATGTATATTGTTGGTTTTGTAAGAGAAATTTTGGAGTACACAACCATCAATTATAGTCAGGAAATCAATCTATAAATCAAACAAAACTAGATTTGGATGGAGAATCAATCTATTGAATTTCCCAACCAAACAACCCTTATAAAAAAGAGTTCAGGAATAAATGAAATTTTACGTGACAATCATCATACATTAAATCATAACAAACCATCAAATATCACTAAAGCATGAGTTAGTCTCCATGTGTTAAAATATTTAGAGACAAATGAAAGATGTAAATTTCAAAATTCCTACAACTAATCTATCTAATGAAAATAAATCGATAACTAATTACGCTAACCAAAAGAATAAATATGAAGTGAATGGAAAATTAATTTGTAAAATCTAGTGGCCTTAAGGACCACTTAGCCTAGAACTAATTTTCCCAAGTTGGATGCAAAAACTACTTTATGGAAGAAAACATGAAGGAAATAAGAAAAAAAATAACTAAATCCTCTACTCCTAAATTAACCTGCATTAGTGCATTTAACATTGTGTGAAAACATAAATTCAATGTAGCCATCAAAAGATGGTGATATTTATCGAGATTTCAGGGTAGAACATAGGTGTGTGAGGATAACATGTTGAATGACAAAAAAATGAAATAATTATGGAAATCGGGATCTCATTCACAATGAATAATGTGAGGTTATTATCACAATGTGGAATCTTTTAAGACAATGATGATTCCATCCAGAATTCCACCAAGTCATGAAAATGAATATTGTAATGTTCAGAATCAGAGATGCACTTTAATGAAAATTGACCCACCTTATCTATTGGATTATGTTTCACAATGATGGTTTTGAAATCAGTGAATGCTTCCCCATTATCTCCCCTTCATTTTGGTTATGCATAGAAAACTTATGGAGACTTAAGTCACTTATTGAGTTTGAATCCTCATACAAGAACACAGAATGTATATATATATTATAATCAAATCCTTTCATTGTTCGTGTGAATTAGATTGTAGATTATGTACAAGTGGGACATCATAAGGCGTTATTGTTTTGGAAAGGGAAGTTTCTCCATCATAAACATATGTGCTTGATAATAGTATATTGTTATATTCAATTTTAATCATATTTTCAATGAGTTCCTTTTCCATTTTCATATGGGATAATGGTTGGCATTTATGAAGTATGAGATATTCTTGTCACCCATTGAAATTGTTCTTGCACAAGCTTATATTCATAACAAATATTCTCAGCTTGATTTTCAGCTTCTTCCAATTTTGATTATAGAGACTTCATTTCGTTATGTGATGTGTTCATGTAATCATGGAAAGGGGAAAAGATAAGGATTGATGATGAAAATATTCCCTCGACTTATCGTCTTCTAAATAATATCACAATAAGTCTTGAAAGTGTATGAAATTGAATTATTTATTAGTTTCTTGGAAAAGAGAATTTATAGTGTTAGGTCTATCCTCCTCCTCCATCGACGTCAATGGATTTTTAATAGAATTAGGTTTATTGTCCATCGTTTTGAAATCATTTGAGGCTGGAGTATATGACTCTCGACACAATTCATAACATGTAAGTAAATATTGTTAAGATTTTGCAATAGATAATCTTGATGTATCAATTCATGTGAATATGAATCATCATCATTTTATAGAACTACATAATCAAAATGAGAAAAACCAAGACTTCACATGATGCATTCACCATACACATTATTATTTGGAAAATGAGATTTATGGTAAGATTCATTAATCAAATTTACAGCATGCCCTCCTTTTTCCTTCAAACTAATTGGTGATCTATGCAAACAATTTAACATTTTATTTTGCATTACCTTTTGTTGGTCAATTTTACCTTGTGAAAGAACATACCTATAACCATTCATTTAGACTTGATTTTTAAATTCAATGGGTTCTAACTCAATTTTTTTTAATTCCATTGTTCTTAGTGTCAATGGAATCAAAAGAAGGAAACTGAGTCATAGGATGTTTCCACAGATATCTTGTAAGGAAATGAGCCTCCTCAAAGGATTCATTAAAATTAGTGATTCTTTTTTGTAAAATGACCATAGTCATTTTTTAAGGAACAGCACAAACATACTATCCACACACAATTGTAGGAAAAGTTTTATGATTGTCATGAAGATGATAGTAAGCTTGAAGGAACCTTGTGTTGAATTTTTAGATGGATTCTTCTGCCTTCATGATTATTTCATCAAGTTCCTAGTGCATTTCATGCAATCAATAATATTCACTATAAGAATTTTTAAATATATCTTTAAAATTAGACCAAGTTGTAACGATGCCAATGGGTAGGACATCATTCCAAATTGAAGATTTACTTTTGAAAGTGAAAGGAAAGAGTCTACAAACTACATCTTCATGAACAGTATTAAGCAAATGTAAAGTGCATTCATATTTCCTAATATGCTCAAACATTGATGTATTCCCTTCAATACTAAATTTTGGTAGGAATTTGACTACCCTTATAGGAAGGTCATGTAGACCTTGTAGGTTCAATGAGTTGTTAGACTCCTAGACAGGGAGTCAGGGTATAGGTATAAAACATATACAAAAATAAAATGCATCTCTACACATGGTAGTTTTCCATCTGACCCACCTTGCCAGAGGGAAAATCCCCCCTTTAACTACACCAGGGTTTAAGATGTAGACATAGTGAATGACCATCTAAAAGTAAATATATTTTCTACTCTACCCCAAACATACCAAAAGAAATGAAAATAAAGAAATAAGAGAGAAGATCGGTAACTGCAGCTTTTATCCCACGTCTAGTGATGATCTCCTCAAGCTCTGTAGTTCCAAGGACTGCACGTCTCCTCTCAAGGCTGAACTGCATCTAAAAATAGGCAAACAAGGACTACAAGCATGCTATTTTATTCATGAGTTAGGGTTAGACATCAAATTCTAAGTACAAATCAATGAAAATACACAAAACATCATCATTTGGGATAGGGAAAAGAGATTTTTTTATTCATCAAACAAAGACTGAAATGTACAATCTGTGTCAGCCACCGCTCCACAAACCTTATCTAGGATCCTCTTTACAATTCTCCAATTGCACCTTCAATAGGCATATTCTCTCAATCTGTTGATCACCTCAAAGGTATGGAATGGATTGAATGGAGGAATAAGGGGTTGATGAGGGAATGTTGAGGCAATATCTCACAAAAGGTAGAAAAATCTTGGGCAAGCAGGGAAATTGAAATTGGGCAGAGTTTCACTGTTATTATGCTTGGATGTGAAATGAGACCCCAACACCTCCTTTTATATGAAAAAAGGATGGTTATTTGTTTGGGTGACGGGCCATAGCAGGTGAATTGGTTGGAAAACCTCCAATAGCCCGTGAATTTCAACGAATATCTTACAACATTTTAATTTTTACAACTTTTGCAAGCATACACGGGTTGTTTAGTGTGAAGCAAGCATATGTACGTGGGTTGTAGTGGTGCAGCATGCATATGTACGTGAGATGTAATGGTTCAGGGTGCGTACATGCTCTAAAAAATGGTTTTTTAAGAAGATCTCCTCAACAGTGCTTTGGAAAAATATTCAAGTAAGAGGGCCAAGGCCATGTATGCATGGATAGGTCATTTTAGGGATATAATAGATGCCCTATAATGTTTGAGGTTATAAGAGAAAATGATGGCTGAAATACATTACAATATCTTCACCAATGTACATAATCAAGTGAGCTCGGGACCAGAGTTTGGGAGGTGCCATCTACAAAACAACAATTATCTCTCTAAGGTAGGCATACCCATGCTTGGGATGAACTAAATCATGGCTGCCAATCAAATACACTATAAATCCATTTCATATAAAGTGTAGCCTCAAGCAATACACATCGGATCTACATCTCAAAATCAGTCGAAGATATACAAGTATAGTATTCAACTTCAAGAAGCTAGTGACGCCTGATGGATAGAGATGAGGTATTCATAGCTCGAGAAACAACTTCAAGATCTTCAAAAATCAGGTAGGAGTATAATGGGATTGTATAACTCACTACTTTGAGGTCTTCAACAGATCATCGGGAAAATACATGAGGATCTCGATGATCAGGTAGAAAACTTCGTCAATTTTGAATCTAGACTTGACTGGACTCTTAGGATGGTTGACTCGTGAAGGTCACGAGACAAGATGCAGAAAAGTCGACTCAGGTTGAGTGAAACTTCCCTTGGAAAAAAGAACGAAAGATGATCAGACTCAGGGAACAAGAAATTGACATAAGTTTGTGATGCAGGAGGCAACGCAAACTCTCCATGTGTTTGGAAGAGTAACCAAACGAAGGAGGACACAAATCTATGTAGTGAGAACATCTTCCTAAGGTCATACTAGATCCCAATGATTGACAAACAAACATAAGGATTTGATTTGTCCAAGGGCGACTCTCTGTGTTGCTGAAAAAAGAATGAATATTTCTCGTCCCCTCTTTTTGGAATATTTGATTTTTTTTGTTTTTTTCATTTTTTTAAGATCTTGAAAAAGAATAAAATAATGCTACGTTTCAAAGGAGGAACGAGTGTTGCAAGAAAGAATACTAGTTCCAAGAGCATGGAACATACTAATGCTTAGAGCAAGGAGACATGTGTAGGAAAAGGACACTTGGAGAAAATTCCTCCATGGGTCAATGTGTCAGGTCGCAGAGGAAAGAAGTGCTACAAGGATTGCATATAAGGCATGCTTCAAAGGTTCAGTTGAGAGCAACATGGAGCCAACATTAGGCCAAAGACACAAATATTATACCTGTAAATGTGATTAAGAAAGACACAATGAAACCCATTTTATGTAATTTTTACGAGCCCAGAGAAGGTAAGATCGGTAGTTTTTTCACGTTTAAAGAGTCTGAAAAAACGCAAAAAGAAGACTCTAGGAAGTACCTTTTTCGGAGATAGTCTAGTCGGTTCAAAAAAGGGTTAAACTTGCGCCGAAAAGACATATATTGAAAACCATTTTAACAAGTGTGACAAAGACAATATCAGTTGACAATATTTCCAATTTTAATGCATCTGAAAAGAGCTTAACTATGGACTCACAAACATTTTTTTGAGTTTAGTCTCCTTAGCCTGAAAAAGTATAAAAGTAACAAAAGAGAACTCTCCCGACGAGATGAATCTCTCGAGGCGTACCTTTTTCCGCTATAATCTACATGTTGGAAAAAGGGTTAAACTCATGCAAGTAGATGTTCTTCTGGACCAATTTAATGAGTGTGAAGGAACAAGGTCACTCGACGATATTTTCGATTTTAGGGAGTCTGAAAAGAGCTTAACTATGGACTCCGGGGGTTTTCCTTTTTCGTAAGTAATCTCCAAGGCCCGAAAAGGTGATAAACCAAAACCAAGGAGAATGTTCCTTTTTCGAAGATTCAGTCCCTCGAGCCTAAAAAAGGATTAAACTTACACCTGAGAATACTCTTCTAGCGAACCAAAGTTCCTAGAGCATACCTTTATTCGTAAAATTATCCATACAGACCGAAAAAGGGGTAAACTACCGCCAGACAGATGTACCTTCAAATTTGAGTTTGAGGAGTGTGAAGGGAAAAAAGATCGCTCAATAATCTTTTCATGTTTAGAGAGTCTGAAAAAGGATTAAAGAAGACTCCATGGGGCTACTTTTCTTAGTTAATCCAGACGAGATCGAAAAGAATAAATACAGTCTCGTTGGATGTTGCTTTCGAATTTCAAATCAAGCTTGAAATACAACAAAGCGTGCTCATTTGGGAGTCTCACACGGTAGAGTCTACACAAACACTAGGAACATATAAAGGGGCAGCCTGAAATAACATTGAATTAGGATGGTGGTTATCAGATGCCATTTGGTCGATAGTGACAATGCTTCCATTATGAGGGAAATGCATTACCTGAAAGAGCGTAGACACCAAAACATTCATAGCATATACATAATCACGCCCGAGAAGCATATGAAATCTAACGGGCCTTGCACCACTATAACATCAACAAGGACAATATTCCCACCTAACGAGATAGGAAACTAAGAAATAATCCTCAAATATTCACTAGGACGTCTCTCAAAATCCAACAGCTCATGCGAAGCAGACACAATCTTGGAAGAACCCAAAGCTTTCCAAGCCGAGGAGGATAAAATACTTGTGGAGACTCCTTCATCCACAATACATTGGTAAATGTTGTTTGAATTAACTTAAACCCTTATTTGAAAGGGTGTAGAAGAAGGAATATGAGGCTTAACAAGGTCGTTCCAATCAAAAGAAACCATCCTAGGGATTGGAGTGGGTGATCTGAAAATAGAAGGCTGACTTGTTATGCTATGCAAGCACCCTCTACTTCATTAAAAATAAACTTTACAGGACCTTGCTTCATGTGTTAAAATATGCAAGATGAATTATGTGTCAAGTTTATGCTTCTTCTTTTAAATGTTCATGTGTGATGAAATGTTCTTTTAAATGGTTAAATATGTACTTTAAATAAATACACAGCAAATGTAACTTGCAGCAAATAAACCATCAAACTCACAACAAAAACAAGATGATAAAGGAGTTCACCCCTCTCCGGGCTACATCTCCTTGAGCCTCCATCAATGGACTTGGCTCCCTGGGATTAATTTGTCAAAATTTCTTTTACAAGCTGCTGCTCAACTCCAATGGAAAAATAGACTGTACCATTGGGATTAGAACACATAAAAACCCCAAAAATGACTAATAGAACTCTGAAAACGGATCATGGCTCATCCAGGCATGACCTCTTCTACATGTGGCCTTAAGCTTCCATGAGCTTCTCTATGGAAAAAACACCTGTAAAAGTCCTCAAAAGTCTCTTAAACCTGTCCCAATGTGTTCAGAGCATAACAATTAGCCAAAAATGACTATTCAGTCACAGAAAACAAACTTGGACTCACCAAAACATGACCTCAATCAATGAGGGCTTCAAGCTCCCTGGAGCTTGCTGAAACTTCAATGGCTAAAACCTGCAAAAGAAGTCTTCAAATGGCCTTGAAAACAGTACCAATGGATTCAAGATGTCCAAAAACCCCTAGCTGGGATTTTACAGCACCTCATTCGGCCAAAAATTGAGAAAGATAGGCCTCCTGCCATTCTCTTCCTTCAAGCTTGTTGGCTCTGGTTCGCCAAAACGCACCTCTGTGTGATTTTAACCCAGAACACGCTCCAAATTCATGCTAAAACCTAGCACATGCACATAACCGCAAAAATGGTCCAAACTGTAGGACGGTTAGGAAGCCTCCAGCCCCTAACTGCCAAGCTCTCGGTCACAAAGTCCTGTATACGACCTCTCGCAAAAGCAAAAAGGGCTGAGTTTCCAAGGGCGAATATAACAATGACAAGTGGTGGGTCATTTTGCACAACCGTTGAAACCAACACCAAACCCCTGTGCTAAGGTTTAAGGTCATATGGTAATATGATAAAACCATGGGCTAAAACTGAATCGTTTCAAATTGTTTGAATAAACAATGTGCGCCAGCTATTGGGTCATATGGCATAACAAATGCATGACCAGGGCTCCATTTGAAATACACTCCCGCGCGCCATCAAAAGTTCTAGTCATATGTAAGAGGAGTGCGACCAGGGGCTGGGGCTAAGCCCCAGCCCCGGACCCCCGTGCCGACTATCACATAAAACGAATTGAAATAGTTTTAAAACCATAATGTTAATAAGAACCACCGTGTGGGCTAGTGGTAGCCGACACTCTACCAAAGCGCGGCGCCAAAAGGGGAGGTCCGGGGTTCAACCCCAACAGACCCATAAAATTTTGATTAACAAACCAATAGACCAATAGCCAATAAAGGGGTGCCACGTGGCAGCCCTTGACTGGGCCACGTGGCACCCAATCACTTGTCCAAACGATGCCACATGTCAGAATACTATTCGCCCAAATCTGCCAATCCAAAACTGCGACGTCACCTGCCACATCAGTGGTCGTACCTCTGCCATTCATCTCTGCCATGTCATCATACAGACATGACACGTCAGCATCCGTACGGACTGTACGGACTACACAGTCAGCGTCCCTTTTTTTACCTGTTTGACGATTCAAATAGATCGTGATATCTCTCACTCCCAATGTCTGTTTGAGATGAAATGAGTTGCGTTGGGTTCATGACAACGAGGGATACTCTCTCATTCGTTTTGAGGCAATTCTGAGAACGTCAATTTTTGAGCTAAAATTTGACCCCTGGTCCAAATTTTGATCAGTGGGTGTGCTCGAAACGATCAAAATGCCCCCTTGTTATGAAAGTACTGAACTGGAAATGCTAAAAACATAGTCGGTAGACACATCACTCTCCAAGAGAAGAGTGGGATCAGCTGAAGGTTGCATTGGTGTGACCACTTTGGTAGAATTGACACTCCCTAAGAGAAGAGTGGGATCAACCGAAGATTGCATCAGTGTGACCACTTACTCAACCACTAGCTGAATATGCTATGATACAACATGGTCTGAAGGCACATCACCCCCCAAAAGAGGAGTGGGATTAGCCAAAGATTTCATCAGCATGATCACTTCATCAACTAGAGGTTGAATAGACTATGAGGGAACCTTAGAAGACTCAATATTAGAAGAGATTGTAGGCAGGGACCACAATCTTTGTACCTCTGGAAGTCTAGGGCATAAATGAGTAAGGTGATCTCCCTTGCAAAGATTACAAGGGAACTTAGGCTTACATCCTATCCTTCTAGGTTTCTAAACTGAATCAATGCCCCCAGCATGACTGGTAATGGTTGGTTGCTTGTCCCCAACATGACTAGCAGAGGTTGTTGACATATCATTAACATGACTTGCAGAGGTTGGTAATTGGTCGATAACATGACTCGCAAAGGCTACAGAACTATCGCCAGTATGACTAGCAGTGACTAGATTTTTTCCCCCAACATGACTTGCAGAGGTTGGGTACTTTCCCCCAGCATGACTTGTAGAGGTTGGGTGATATTCTTCAACATGACTTGTAGAGATTGAGTAACTATCTCCAACATGGCTTGTATAGGTTGGTGATTGAACTCTAGTATGACTTGCAGGGACTAGGTTCATGCCCCTACCATGACTTGCAGAGGCTGCGTGTTGGTCTTCAATATGACTTGCAGAGGTTGATGACCTATCTCCAACATGAGTTGCAGAGGTTGGTGATTTCATCTTCCTATTCTTCCTCTTTCTATTTTGCTTATACTTCTGATTACTGGTACCTATACTTTCACCAGAGAAGGTAGAAGGAGGAGGAGAAAAATGCATTGACAAAGGAACATCAACATGATGCCCATGACATAAAGTGCTTATGTGAGAAGCGTCCAGAGAATTTGGGACATTTGGAATGGTACCCAACCAAACCGGCAGTCCCACATTCAACCCAGGAATGTACAAAGTGGCCATCAAAGGGACATCAATGTTTCTGAAAAAAGGAAAAACACAAGAATCCCCTTTTGAAGGGGTTCCTTGGTTGGTATCGTCAGGAATTTTAGCCATGAATATCTTATGCACGGTTTCTCCCCTTGCGGGATCTTTCAAGTCCATAAAATTCTCACACACTGACTATGGCAAACCAGTGTTATAAAAAACAACGCCTATAAAGAGGCAGCTCCACGTTTCTAAGAAGAAGACCGAAAATTCCTCATGATCGATGGAGTGGGCGGTCTACCACCTTAGGTCAGAGACCCAAAGTAATGACTGACTAAATCACTATGGAAAACTAGGGAGCATAGACCACACACTAAAAGTTACTAAAGGAAAATCAAGCAGATAACTAACTAGTGGGAAGGACAGTTATGCTAATCAACACTAGAAAAACTTACCGGTGCAAGTGCAACTCGAACACGGAAGCACCCTCTTGGTATACTCTGCAAAGCGTGATCTAACGTCCACCCTAGGTATTGTGGTATACCCCCACAGTCACCTATGTAAGTCCATAAAATATGGGCAACTAGGCTTCCAGCTCGCAATCAATTACCAGGCAGGTATAGTCGACAGTCGGATAGATCGTAATGAGCAGGATAAGAAGTCTGAAGCCCTTCAAGGGTATCGAAAGAAAATGGTCTGGAAGACAACAGAGGATCTCGAACGGATTCGGGGTTCACGAAGCTCTGTAGGAAAATGCAATCGGTATTATTATTGAGAAAGACCCTCAATATGCAATCCCCACTACGTTCAGTCCAACTTTGGAGGGGTTATCTTCGCTTCCTTTCCTCACGCAACCTCATGTTTATCCCCTGCGTTAGAGGGGGTTCCCGGCTAACTCTTATGAAACTGGACTTCAAGCACTCCCTAACTCAGACTCCAATGTTTGATTAAAGTGTCCTTGAAGAGTTTCCTCTCCAAACCTAATTCAAGGCCCTAAAACCCTAAACTATTTTGTGAACCCTACAAACAGAAAAGTCTAATGTATTTTAGATTAGGCATTAATTTTAAGGCTTGATTTATGCAAAGAGTACGGTAGTGAAACTGATTTTGTTTCATACTATTGCAAAAAAATGAAACTTATAAGAACTCTAGAAAAGAAGAATTTTCTTTCTTATTTTTCTTTTGAAATGCTTTTAAGATGAGAAGAAAATGCAACACTACACTAATTTCTTTTTCTTTTTCAAATAACAATGAAAAGAAAGAAAGAGACCTAACAAACAAGGTTTTTTTTTATATTTTCTTCCAATCAAAGCAGAACTAACAAAAGATTCTAAAATAAATTGATGAATACACGATTCATGGCAACTCATTTTTCTTAAAATTCAAGCTAAAAATAAGATAAAAATGCTAGGAAACACAAGAATATTAAGGAAACAAGTAAAATGGAACCTGCACCCAAGCTATGGCCACAGGGTTGATTCAAGAAATCCCTGAGAAGTTTGAACTTCTATCAAGAAAGAGGCAAACTGCCTCTTTATTAAACTTTCATGAAATAGAGACGTGGGTTGTTGCATCAATATCCTACATATGTACGCGGGTTATTTATTGTGCAGAGCGCATATGTACGCAGGCTGACCCAAAATAGGGAGCGTACACCTCTGAGTCTTTTCAAAAATAAAAAGACAAGGAAGACTTACATGGCAGGGACAATTGTTATGCACCTTGGAGGTGACCAGATCCCCTTCATAGACTCAGTAAACTTGACTGAAAATTGAAAGGAAAACAAAAACCAATCAATCAACCCAAAACCCTCTAAAAAAACCTAGAGAGATCCTCAGTATGGTCACCAGTTCTGCTAGTGGGAAAATCCCCCCTTTAAATACACCAGGGTTTGAGATGTAGACATAGTGAATAACCATCTAAAATTCAATATATTTTCTACTCTACCCCAAACATACCAAAACAAACAAAGAGAAAGAAATAAGAGAAAAGATCGGTAAATGTACCTTTTATCCCACGTCTGGTGATGATCTCCTCAAGCTCTGTAGTTCCAACGACTACACATCCCCTCCCAATGTTGACTTGGATCCAAAAATAGGCAAACAAGGACTACAAGCATGTTATTTTATTCATGAGTTAGGGTTAGAAATTAAATTCTAAGTATAAATTAATGAAAAAACACAAAACATCATCATTTGGGACATGGAAAAGAGATTATTTTATTCATCAAACAAAGACTAAAACTTACAATCTGTGTCGGCCAGTGTTGTGTGAAACTGGTCCGAGCTCCTCTTTACAATGCTTCAAGTGCACCTTCAATAGGCCTCTTCTCTCAATCTTTTGATCACCTCAAAGGAAGGGAATGGATTGAACGGAGGAAGAAGGGGTTGATGAGGGAATGTTAAGGCAATATCTCACAAAAGGTAGAAAAATATTGGGCAAGGAGGGGACGTGAAATTGGGAAGATTTTCATTGTTCTTATGCTTGGATGTGAAATGAGACCCCAACACCTCATTTTATACGATAAAAGGATGGTTATTCGGTTGGGTGATGGGCCATAGCAGGTGAATTGGTTGGAAAACCTCCAATAGCTCGTGAATTTCAATGAATTCCATACAACTTTTTAATTTTTACAACTTTTTCAAGCATACACAGGTTGTTTAGTGTGCAACAAGCATATGTACGTGGGCTGTAGTGGTGCAACATGCGTATGTGTCCGGGTTGTAATGGTGTAGGGTGCATACATGCTCTAAAAATGATTTTTTAAGAAGATCTCCTCATCAGTTCTTTGGAAAAATATGCAAGTAAGAGGGCCAAGGCCATGTATGCATGGATAGGCATTTTAGAGCTATAACACTCCTTCTAATGCCAAAATTACCAACGTGGTTGAATTTCCCTATGAAGTCAGTAAGGATTCTCCCCAGTAAAAGGTATCAATTAGACCTTGCACTATTTGTAATAGGGAATCTATATGGCTTATGGCCTAACAATCTTTAAATGGGTTAGATTGGTTTTTTTGGTTGTGACCTGGTCCACTATTTAAGGTTTTATAGATGAAATAAATGAGATGCAACTAATCTAATATGTGGAGTGCATAATGATGCCCAATATAAACTAATAAAAACAATGAGGTAAACATAGCACCAAATATATTACTATGTTATATATTTAGTAAAACATTACTAAGAAAATAAAATAAGAAAACCAGTTGCATAACAGAGAAGTCTAAAAATGAACAACTGACTATGGTACTATGCTTGTGGCTATAGATAATCAAATTGTGAGATAAACAAAATAATACAAATTTCTCATACATGAGAAAAGTATACACTATAAAAGAAAATTCATACACCATTCAAAAGTCAATAAACTATCAGAAAAAAGTTCTACAAATCATAAGTTTCAAAATTGAAGTATATCTCCAAATGGCTTAGCCAGCAATGGCTTCTCATTCATTAATTATTTTAACTAGTTAAAAAAATTGTTGAAGAAAAAATCATGTGTACAAGTGAATTCATATTTTTATAGAAAATAAGAAGATGGGGACTCTCATCATCTTGATACATTTGGCCGACTAGTCATTTTGCCTTCCTACCTATTATGTTCCTTAGTCGAATTGTGATTTCCCCCTAATTAAGAATTCTACCCTTATTATATATTTAGATCCTCTTATTGGCTATTTGAATCTCCTCCTCTAGAATATTTCCCCACTTGGATTGAGGAGGCTTCACCTCTTTCTTTTTTCCATCTTCTTACATAAGCATTCAATGCCTCAAAAGTTTCATTGAATGTATCTCCTTGCGGACAATGATGTTGTTTTAAAATGGGCCTTATAAGATGCAATACTTTGCCTCATTCTTTTTTTAAATTTCTCCATCTTAGGTGTTAAAGTTTTCATTTGATGTTATGTCTTTGGTAGGATCTTCAATAAACCTTTTCACTACTACTTCATTAATTTCAAACAGAGAGCTTATACATTTTCTACTTAAGTTGATGTAGCCTTCTAGGTCCTTAGATACCTTCCTTAAATTAACAAGGTTCATTTCCTTAATACAACATGAATAACTTAGTTCATAAACTCAATATCCAAAATAAATGGGATAACATAAAATAATCCATACAAATTAAAATAGATTATTGAATAAAATATGGGAGATAAGTTGATGATACAATTCCATGTGATGGTGCACTTATAACATTGACTAGTCATAATGGATGAGGGGTCATGTCCCTTGGTCGGTCATATCCTTTAGATAGGATGTGTCACTTTTTTAGAAATAGAACTAACAAGATTTTTAATTACCTATCTAATTCCTCGGAAAGACAACTAAAAGGATTGTGCATTTAATTATCAATATGGGGATCATATGGAACTTGCAAGTTACTGTGCATTGTATATGCAAGCAACACTCTACTCTCCCATTGGTTTGATATGTAGTTGTAGTATCAATGATTATGTTTGTAGTCAGAGTATAGATAATTCTCAAGCTCTGGCAAGGTTCTACAAACCATGGAAAGTAAATCACACTTGCAGGAATTGAAATATCACTTGCAAGAAATTAAACAGACAAGAAGGAAAGTAAATCACTCTTGATGGAAAGTAAACACATAAACAAGAAAGTAAATGATGCACTTGTAGAAAGGTAAATATGCTAACTAATGTGCTGGAAAGGAAATTCACACCAGCTGCAAGGATCAGGAATATGACTCAATTGTTTCCTGAAGAAACCCTAGCTATGTGCAATAAAACTAATTGTAGAACTAAAACTCTAAATTACTCTTGCAGAAATTGAAATTCACACCATGCTTGCTGAAAATAAATCACACATGCTAAAAGGAAATTGATTAATTACTTGTGGAAAAGAAATTAACTAAGTCCTCAAAATCAAATCTAATCCTTTCCAAGATGATCCCAATCGACTCTGGACAACAATTGCAATCATTGCGTTAAACACATAATGAAATACAATCCTATGTGAATAATCAATTGCATGACTGAATAAACACAATCCCTCCTATATAATTAACAACATAAATTGAATCACACAACAAATAATTAACAACTCGCATAATTAAATCACACAACATGAAATTAAAAAAAACTACCTAAGCTACACAACACTATGTTCTATTGGAGTGAGTGTTGCCTCCATAGAACATAGTGCTAATATTATTCTATTTCAACACTTACAACATGAATAAATTAAATTAATTAAACTAATAAAAAGAAATCAATTTATTACAAATATACAAAGAAAATAAATTTAATTAATTAATTAAATCACGCACTACAAAAATTATAAAACTACAATTAAAATAAAAACTCAATGAATTATTTCATTGTCATTCAGACATTTATCTAAGAGTCCTCCCTGAATAATGGAGAGAACACACTCTTTTATAAATAAATTTAATGGAAACTAGAAATAACGAGTATCTAAATAAACCCACTTATGGATTTAATAAATCCATAGTGGTTACAACAATTTCCTAAATAATGAATAATTTCCAACTAACAATTAGCAATTAATGAATAACTCCAAGATACTTTGCTAACAATTAGAAAATAATAGATAACTTCCAAGATATTTTGCTAACAATTAGAAAATAATAAATAACTCCAAGATCTTTTTACCAAGAATTCCAAAAATCATGGTTAACCATTCAAACTAATAATTTGTCTTGGAATTGTAAAATTATCTCTATATCTTTGATCTTCTTATACCAATATTATTGTTGCATACATACATAAATAAAAAATATGTGACAACATGGCTCACGGTTCTGACGGCTCAAGGTTCCTTGGATGAGTTGCAACACAAATGGAGTTGCAACACAAATGGAGTTGCAGCATAGAATACTTCCCTCACAAGTTGCAGCATAGGTGGAGTTGCAGCAATGGTAAGTCAAGCGAGTTGTAGCACATGTGGAGTTGCAACAACTATACTTCAAGTGAGTTGCAACAAATGTACTTCATGTGATTTGCAGCACAAGTGGAGTTGCAACAACAAGAGTTGCAGCAACACCATTTGCAACACATAATAGTTCCCTGGAAAGTTGCAACAACTGAAAATGAGTATTGCAACAACTGAAAAATGAGTGTTGCAACATTTGGAACCAAAACATCCCCCATGGAAAAGTCACAATATACACAACAACTTGTCTCGCATATCATCTTTGCAAATTAATTCAAAGATAAATGAAAAGATGATCTTTTTTCTAATGTTTAATCATAAATTAATGTAAAGTACTAAAGAAATATAATGGAAACATATTAATTCTAAATCCCGCATAATAATGGATTGATGCAAGGTCTAGGTAAGCGGAAAGGGGTTAAAAGTGGGAAAATATGGTATACAAAGATGTCATTTCTGAAGCTCATCATCTCCCCCCAACCAAAAATGTTGCATGTCCGCATGCAACACAATACCTCTGTATCTTTCAAACTGTACGGACACCTCTCTTTCTCCACTGCATATTTTTCTTCTTTTGCTAATATTTTCCATTTGTCTCCAATGCTTGCTATGAGTTGTCAAGAACCATCCTTGAAAATCAGCATTAACATCCTAAAACAATTCTAGTAAGCTTGTAGAAAATCAGATGGAGTTACAACAAACTTGCACAGGGAGGTGCAACAAACTTGCATAGGGAGTTGCAACAAACTTGTATAGGGAGTTGTAGCAGATATGATTTTTTTTTTTTATTTCATGTAGATGGTACTCCTAATTAATGATATTTTTTTTTGGTTGTGTTTATCCCAATTTAATGTCCATGTCCACATAAAATCACAATGATCAATTTCACAACCCTCGATATATAATAAAATAAGTTGCTACAGGTGAGTTGCAACAAGAGTGTTATAGGAGTTGCAACAAGCTTCTCTAGCCATTTTCTCTCAAATTAAAAACTACTTTTCTTTGAAATTTTGCAAGAATTCTTGTCCTATTTTATTGCTTCTCCTCACCAAAAATCATGAACATATGATTCACATATCTCAAGATATAAACAGATCAATTTATGCACATAAAATATAAAGAAATAGAGTAACAGTAATAGTGTTATAACGAGAGTAGTAGCAATAAATCATAACTCATGACATGTTGATATTTTGTGACCTGCTGCTAGTTCTTGTGTAACAACAACATATATTCTTATTACTGGTTCTTGTGTAACAACAATCGGGATTCCTTATGTCATTAATACTAGAAAAATTATGTTATTAAACTTTCTTGCTATTGAAAAATGAAAAATGTTGTTGTACATACCCAAACTCAAGAATATCTTTATGTAGGAATGTCTTCTATAATAGCTTCTTATGGTGTAGGTTCTTGTGGAGCAGCCTATTCCTCTCTAGGTGGCAATCTGATATTGAGATTAGATGTGCCTTGAAAGAAATCATGCAAATGAGCTATGATATTTTGGAAGATATGCTTCTCAAAAGCATCTTTAATGCCGAATGAATTTTGGTTCAGTTATGTGTACTTGAAAAATCCTCATGGACCAGGCAAGAGAGATATGGCATTAGAAAAAAATAGAGCAACATGTTGTTCTTTTCAACAGTGTTTTAGGCTTGTCTCGTTAGCTGCTTGTTTTTTGTTATTGTGGAGCAACAACAATTCCTTGTTTTAATCTTACTATTGATTCTTGTGTGGCAACAACAATGCCTTTTATTGTTCTTATTGTTGGTTCTTGTGTAGCAACAACACAACCTTCTATTGTTGGTTCTTGTGGAGCAACAATAGGGTAGCGTGTACTTCTTCTCATGTTTGCGTGTTGGAGTGGGATTGAAAAAGGACGGCGAGGGAATGTTATGGAATGTAAAGGTGATGGTGTCCCCCCCCCCAAAAAAAAAAAAAATGAATATATTTTCCACTCTCAAGAAATAGAAAAAGATGAAGAATTAGGACATAGACATAAATGATTTTTCAAACACAAATCCATAGCATCTAATGAATTTAGATTAAATAAAAGAAAAATAAACATACATGCACTTACCTAAGAATTCCATATTATTTACAACATCATCCTGAGAGGCAAGATATCTAATATGGTCTACCATAATGTAATAAACTTTGTAAGGAAGAGTAGTGTGGAACTTGGAACTTTGGAGCACAATATGAGTTACAGACTAAGATCTGGAACAACCTTCTAATGGAGCAACGAAACTTCGATATCTTTATTCAGAGAGAAACCTTGATGGAATTTTTTACTTCTTATTTTATTTGCAAACCTTGTTTTCCAGCAAGCTAGTTTTCAAACAAGATCTATCTAACTATGCCCGGAGAGTTTTCACAATCAGAAATTTTTATTTTTACTAATTTTTTTTTTAATTCCCTAGGAATTTCCACCAACAAGTTGGTTTTAAAGCATTCCAAGTTATGGCAGTGCCTAAGATAGGTTCTCTCCATTGATGGCGCAGACCCCCCCCTTTCTCTCCTCTGAGGGGTTGCTCAACCTCTCGGTCTAGGATTGTTTATTCACCTGAGTCAAATCGACTCTTCAGTTCCTTGTTGGAACCTAATGCAATTTTCATAGGTCCCTCTTTCTCCACGGTGCAAACTTTATCAAACCCTGTGGCTCTCTTCTTGGCCCCTTTGAAGAAATTTGGCGTCGCACTCGTTCTTTGTGCTAGTTCGCTTTATCATATGACTTCGGGCTATGACCTGGGGATAAACCATGAAAGGCGCTTCAAGTTTTGGGCTTCATCCTTCTCACAATAGTCAACTCTCATTTCCCCAAACTCTGAATAGGTGAATACGACTGACACGAGGATCAACGGTACCCGTCGCTTCCATAGTCAACGGTTGTGATTGACTTCGGACTATGACCTTCGGGAGTCTCTCTACTCTAATCTCCCCTTTTCTTCTGGAGCACCACTTCTCTGAAATGTGTGGATCTCCTCCACATGTCCCTTCCAGATCTAATGGTCTGGATTCACTCCTCTCTTCACGACTTTGTGAAGATTGTCATTTGATCTGGGAAAATCTCTCGAAACTCTATCTCTCAGATCTTCTGATCTTTTGCCACTTGTCTCCTCCTAATGATGAACAATTCTTCTTGTCTTCGAGACTTTGGAAAGTCCTTACTCTTTTTGCACACTTAGCACTTTTCTCGTTGTCCGAGACTTAGACTTCTCTCATCCTTTCTGCACTCCTTGCAGTAATTTTGCGCGTGACTGTGTTAATCCTTCTGATCTTTTGCTCAGCTTGAACCTTGAAGGTTCTCATCTCTCCTGCATCCTTCCATGGATCTTTCTGATGCCCTACTGGAAACTCGATGCTCTTCCTCTTGAGCTTGTGATATGAACTCACTTTTTCTTTGGCGCATGCCGTGTGCTCGATTTAAGCCTTCAGACAGCTTCTCACAACACTTAGCCAAGTGTTGACCTGATGCACTCCTTCCAGGTCTTGGTTATGCATCCCTGAATCCTTCAGGTTTACCAAGGTAATTCTTACCTTCACTCAATGCACACTTGCAGAGTTTTCTTCCCTCATAGTGTTCATCAACTCTGGGTTTTCTCAAGTCCGCAATACCCCATAATGTATTGGTTCTGTGCATGCTTTCACCTGCTCAATTCCCTCTTGGCAAAGTCCTATAGAGTATTCAACAACTATGTGCTATTCTTACTCCTGCGTAGGCTTTTCTCCAAGGTATTCAACAACCTTGTGGTTCTCCCTTGAGTATGTGAATTATCCTGGTGTGCCCTCTTGACACGTTCTCCTCTGACTCGAAAGAGTTTAGATACGCACTCCTGGTGTTGGCTCACATAATTTCAACACTCTCTCGCGCACTCCTTGCGCTTAACCTAAAGAACCAGAACTAATTCAACAAACCCATAGTTAGAGGATTCTATCTCTATCCCTATAGATGAACTCTAACATGTGCATCTACATCATAAACAAACATAACTGACATACACAAAGAAAACATCCATTACACAGGAAATTGCAAACAGTGGAATCTGTTATTTTCTATTAATGAAGGAATGCCAATTACAATGTATGAGCCCGGACTGCAACTAAGTATCGGATCTCAACAACCTCTCCTCTTGGCTTACAATGATTTTTCACCAATCTCCAGCAGCCTCTCAACAACCTCTACTGGGCATACAATACAAATATTTATACAAGAGGGGATCGATGATATTTCCCTCCAAGCTACACTAGTGGTGTCTAATCACCATTCAAAATGCCTGACTAATGAGGCAGATTACAATGAGTGGAAATCTGATCCGAATTGGATCCAAATCCCTCCTACCATCTAGATGAGGCCTTTCTTCTAGCTCCTTTCCTTTTTTCAAAACCCCTTGCTGAAATGAACTCTCAATTGAGCTCATTTCTTCTCCCTTTCCCGCCTGACAATTTGGTATGTCTCCTCTGCCCTCCTGGCAGTTTATGAGATCAATTGATCCCTTCTTTTTTCCCACCCGAAAATCTATGATACCTCTACCATATCTCTTTCTCTCGGCATTGAGGTTTTCAACATGCCTAATCCACCTTTTTAACACATGTTGTTTCCTTTTGGCCAACAACTTCTGAATAGGCCACTCGGCTTTCTATTTCAAAGGCCACTCATATATCCAATGTACCTTTTCCTCCCGCTGCATCTTCAATGCTAGCTTTTCCATTTCTGCTTGGATTTCACTGAGCTCCTTTTCCATTTCCACTTTTCTTTTCTGTGGGAAGTATTCTATTCGACCATGCTTATGGCCTTCAGTAACCATCTTTCTTCACCTACAGCCCAACTGGTTGTTTACCATTTGTCGTGTTAGAAAAACAGGACCACGGAGCAATAAAATAAAACAAATGTGGAAACAAAACACAGAAGATACACAATACAAGAGAGACACGGATTTACGTGGTTCACCCAGTGTGGGCTACTTCCACCAAAGAAATTGTCAGGTCCTTCCTTTATTATTATCCAACATATGAAGGGATACAACCTACAGCAAACCCATTGTAACTTCCTCTACTTTCTCTCACAGTCTCCTATCTCATAATACAATATTCACCATCAACCATAGCTGCAATACATTTCCCTCATAAAAGAGGGTTTCCTTCTAGGGAAAAAAACCCTAACATAATCTCTACCATTAGATCTGTGACCTTATAATGAACAGTCCAGATTTACAATGAAATTACAATATACATTTACAAGGCAATTTTTCCTTCGGGGGCTTCGCCCCCGAACCCTGTTGGGGGCCCGCTTGCCCCCAGACCCCACAGAGGGGGTACCCCCCCCTCTGCACTCCCCCGCATGGAAGAGTGTACATACTTCAGGGGTGTAAATTCTTCATGGGGTATAAACACGGTTGAAAGCAAGGACCTCTGAATCAAGAAGGTAATCAGACTCCACAACCAACAATCTCCCACTTGGAGACTGATCTCAACAAATCCATTGTTGTTGTATATGCTGGACTCTGAACCTTCTTGGACCTGGCAAATTTCTCATATTCATCTTCATTCTTGAAGACCAACTGAAACTGAGCAGGAACTCAATTTCTCCCTGATTACTCCCTTTGTTAACATGTCTGCAGGATTCTGACTAGTGTTTATATTTTCCATATTCAAATGTCAATCTTCCAAGGAAGATCGTATGAAGTGGTACCTCAACTGTATATGCTTAGTCTTCGAATGGAAGGCTGAGTTCTTTGCAAGGTGAATGACACTCTGACTGTCACAGTACAACCTGTTGTTCTCCTGCTTCTTTCCCAATTCCTCCATAAACCTCTGTAACCAAATCATCTATTTACTAGCCTCTGTAGCAGAAACATATTATGCCTATGTTGTTGAAAGTGCAACAACCTTTTGTAGTTTCGAAATCCAACTTACTGTCGTTCCACCTATAGTAAAAACATACCTTGTGGTGCTCCTCCTGTTGTCTTTATCACCTACCATATCTGAATCAACATATCCCTGTAGAAAAGTGTTTGAACTTCCAAAACATAATGCATGAGTAGTAGTACCTCTCAAATACCTGAGAATCCACTTTACTGCCTCCCAATGTTCTTTACTTGGATTGTTCGTATACCTGCTCACAACTCCCACTGCATGTGCAATATCTAG
>ML791690.1:140708-157883 GCA_009831015.1 Picea engelmannii | reverse complement strand
CAGTTGTCCAACACTTATCACTTGCAACACCCTTCTCCTTGGTACTCTACTGCCCATCTCCTCCATTGTTTCAGCTTGTTGAACATTATGGAGAGCTCTCACTTTGCCATTTTTGTGGGGACAATATTTGTACTTGTGGTTTCCTTAACAACCCCAACACTAAATGGGCATCTGCCTTGGCCTTCGTCCCCCTACTTCATTCATTCTCTGCTCTCTAAAAGATGGTCGTCCTAGAGGATTGTTTCTGAGAAAGGGAGGTTTTTTTCCCTTCTGCCTCTGCTCTTTCTTGAACTTCTTCTGGTCATCCCAAGCCTTCCGAAAATTGAGCTTTTCTCTTTGTTGTTCATATAAGCATTTTTCTCTTCTTATAGTTTCTTCCATAGTTTTAGGATCATCATACTGGATCTTGTCACCAATGGAAGGTGGTAGTCCACTCAGATACCTTTGAATTTTGACAGTCTCATCTTTGATGAAAGGAACATACTTTAGCAATTCCAAAAACCTTTGTTCATATTCATCAATGGACATGCTACCCAACTTGTGTCCAAAGAACTCTTTCATCTTTCTGTCATAGTATCTCTTAGTCAAATATTTATTTTCAAAGTGTTTCTTGAACTCCTTCCAAGTAACATTGTTCTCTTTAATGTGTTGTACCTGCACGAGTTGATCCCACCACATGTACGCCTTTCCTTTCAGTTGATACATTGCAATTCTTCCTTCTGCATGAGAGGAATAATTATGTTGTTGGAAATATTTCCTCATGCCAAGAAGCCATGTCTCGACATATTCCTCCTTTTGGTGCTCTCCATCAAATGTAGGAGGCCTAATATTGTTCATTTCACCCTTCAGTTCATCCATTCTAGATCTCCTATGCTTTCTGGTAGGAGATGGACTTGAACTACTATGTTCCCTCCTCTCAGAGTGCCCTTGGGAGTGATGTTGGTGTCTACCAACACTCCTTACTTTCCTTCTTTCATCAGGAGACATGTGACTTATTGATTTACTGGAGTCACTTCCCTTATCCAATTTATTTTCTATCCTTTCCAGGATTTGTATAAAATTTATGTTTAATTCTCCTTGTCATTCCCTGTCTTTCATGAGATTTTTGTTATCTTCTCGGTGAGTCTGATCATCTTTCTGCAATCTTTCAATGATTCTCATCATGTTCCCTACCTTATCTATCTCTTCTCCATATCCATTGGATTTCAATCCTTCAACTCCCAAATGGACATCCATTCCTTCCACTTCATTCTCTAAACTGGAAGCATTATGTGCCTCCTCCATTTCTCTGCACTCAATGGTAATTCAGTTCGGTTCTGACAATTGTTGACTCTGCAAACACAATGTGCATTCAACCGGAATTTGGCAGGCCATCATTCCTTAATAAATCCCACAGCATTCATAAACCAATCTGATTTAAGAAAACATTCAGATTTCATTTTATTTCTGAGCTCTTCTCTTCAATAATTTTTGGGCACTAGTCCCTTTCTCTTAGCACCCAACCCATGCAACCACAGGCTATGGCCAAGCGCTAGGTTGATAGGCTCTTATTCAGGACTTCGGGCCTCCGACATTAGAAGTTTTCAAAGCACAACACAACAATCTCTCAAAGTTTTGGATTACCAAACTTGCGAAGTAGAACGGATCAACTGTCCATGTCTACCCAGCATCTAATGGCTGGCATTCAATATGGAACCTCAGGCGTCTAAGTTCTGAGACTTCAGAGCTTCGGGACTTTGGAGAATTTCACATCCACATATTCTGGACCATTAATCTCCAAACATTCCCATGCCACCTTTGATGACATCATTACGTCACATCACTTACATTTTCCAATTGTGGGGGCATGCAACGGTGGTTTGGGGTAACCCACCTTTTGTCCCACAATTCTTATGACACTGACACGTAACCCCTCAGTGAAACCGTGGTTTGGATTGCAGGACCACCTTGGAGAATTAAATTATGTGCAACTTGGGTCCCCGCAATGCCTCCTAGCCATCGATCTTGATGTATCGTGATCAATGCCAGTGTGGGTCCTCTGACATTTAACTTTGTTATATAGCCTCAGGGCCCACATAGTACATTTTTCAACATCTTGGGTGGGCGTACATGGTAGGTATAAGAGAGGTTCTCGTTACTTCTAGTTGATTTCATCATGACTCACCACTTTGGCTCTTCAGGCTTCAGAGCTTCGGACTTTGGGACTTCTCTCCTCCGCACACACTAATTCTCCCAAACATCGAAATCCCAGACAAGCCCATCTGCTAACACATGTCCCTCTTGACGGACGGTCTGGATTAACTCTGAAGTTATGATCTACCGTGAAATATATGGCTCACGACCACTTGTACATAGATCCATCCAACAACACCACTAGTGTTGTGATTTCTTTATCTGTGGCCAAATACCACGTCTGTCGCAGTTTTACAATACCTCTACACCTCCTGAGCTTCGTAACACGGCCAAGGAAACCTCTTGTCACTCGAGAATATTCTGAGGTTCAAAATTGGCTCCTCCTGACATAATTTCCACCTGAAACCTTGGTTCCAATGACCATTTATCCGGCCCATCCAGGTTCAGTGCTTGAACCTTGGCCCTGAACTTGAGTTTTTTCCATTTCGACAACAATTCACTCTGAAATCTTTGTCTCGTTAACCACTAACAAGGCCCATCCAGTCTCAGTGACGAAACCATGGCTCTGATACCAATTTGCAATGTCCCCATCCACCAACAGGTCGAGCAACACCACTTCTCTGACACTTCACTTAGCTCTGATACCAATTTGTAACATCCCCAACCACTAGCAGGTCAGGCAACGCTTTTACGTGGAAAATTCACACACACACACACACACACACACATATATAACATGCATTTTAATCGAAATAAAACACATAACACATATTTATTGTTACCATTCATATTCAAACAAGATTAATAGTAAATCCACATGTAACTGAACACATGATACATTTACCGGTAGCACAAACATGCATAACATACATAATTAGGCACAGAAATGATACTTATCTTTTAGCTGGAGTAAATCCACCAACTACATCCAGACCTTCCACGAACCTCCCAACCAAAGGCCACGTTGCTCTTCACTCTCAGCGGTGGGTCACCCCTGAGCTAGGACTAAGCTCCACCTAGAGAAAGGGAATCCTAGACTAGGCTGGGGTTACAGGAAACTGCACAGTGCAACTGGAATGATTCTTCCCAAGAGCCTTCTTACGCCCACTACTCACGGACTCTCATTCCCCACATGATTGTTCCACCCTGGGAATATGCACCTTCATTGTTCCATAGTCCATCGATTGCTCCACTTCCCCTCTTAGGGTCTCGGAAATAGGCCGAATCAGGAATTCTCAGAGCTCTGTAGCTGGTGCTGGACTGTCTCTAGGAGAAAACCACTTCCCAGGAAAATCTCTCACCTAGAGAGAGTTTCTCACGGGCCTGACAACCTGCCTCTTGAACCACTTTCGAACAGTTCCAGCAAGGTATAGGTGACAACAACAGCAATAGGGAAAATGGTTATGAACACCCAAAACAGTAATAGTCGAACACTAAGACATAGCAAGGCTCGGGCGGTTACAGGATGCATCGGGCTTCTTAGGAAGGAAACACAAGATGGCTTCATCGTTTCTATTTTCAGAGATGCATGAGGGTATGTAGAGGTCGATCACATAGCTAAATGGAATTCATGGAGAATGGGGAATGGTAAGTGAACCCCCAACACAGCTTGACTCTTTGGTTTTAACTACACGCGCCTAGGTCGACACTTATCTTCCTAGGGTTGCATGCACTCCATTTAGCATATGTTCCTTTTCCACATAACTTAGGATAAAACGTATCTTTCATACAGCCTTTGGAATAATAATAAATTATTGTTCTCAAGAATTTAAGCCGTTAATATTAGCCTCTATTTCCAACCTTTCAGCCCCCTCTCCCTTACCCAGCCTTGTGGAATCTTAGTCCCCCATCACTCTTCCTTCATGGTCGATCTACACGCAACGATGTTTATATTTTATTAATGATCTGCATAGTTACATATACAAAATTAGGCTCATGTCCTTTAACACCTAGGCTCTCTGGCCTAGTAAACACATAATCCCACCAGCTTATCAACACTCGGCTCACCAACCTACTAAAAATGTTTACAATTCATAAATACAATTGGGGCTCATCCTTGGGGATATTACAATTACCATGCTAAGGCATGTGGACAATGTAAATGTATTATTGTTAAACTACCCATAACTAACTGTTGGGGGTGAAGCCTTGAAGTACGAGCCACGATATCTCTAGAGGAAAGAAATCAGTTAATGAAGAGAGGACCAGTGGTTGAATTATTAACCACCCCGATGAATGGAAGTATGTTCTAGCTATAGAATGCCAGGCCGAAGTACCACAAAGACCTGCAAACCCGAGCTTCCTTCTAACAGAAGGAACATGACAGGTTGGAAAACCTTCCAAAGGAGGGAAGGTAAGATACATACATAGATGGGAAGAGGGGGATAGCAGGTGAGCACAAGCTCGTAAGGGAGATGTGTGAACCCAAAAGAAAGTGCAGAGAACACAACCTGAAGGACCCGAATGTGAACTTGATGTTGAGGAAGCATCTGATAAACCTTGCAAGGTCGTTGTGACAGAGAGAGTCTCTCTGAGAAATGGCATAAGTTCCCTAGTGATATCATGGCTTGGCATGGGGGTGGCCAAAGTGCTAAGAATGAATGCCTCTGAGCCTATGGTTGGGCGGAAAGGATCACACCCACATTCAGTTAGTTGGATTCAACTTGTAAAAGATAAGTATACTCATACACTGTGAAATTGAGTTGTAATTATGTAATAAAATTAGATATACTGTGAATGATCCAGGGATGTGCCTATTTTTTAATGGTTATACTGTATCTCTTTATTCTTGCCTAAATTGTGTATTTAAGAGAGTACGATATTGCCTGATTTGTATACGTAAATGCTCGAACCCTGTGATGGCTTAAGTTAAAATAAGTGGACTGTGAGTTCCTCGACCTTGGGAACATTTTTCACGGGTGCCTGTTGACACTCCTAGTTTCCCTAAGTCTCTAGGAGGACGTAATATGTTAAGATTAGGAGAGATAGTGCAGATATGAACAGAATATCTATGAGGCAAGCAGAGACTGAGAACTCCCTCAGTTCTAAACTTAATACAGGATTGAAAGGGGTGTGTAGAAGACTCTTCTAAATGTTGAGTTCAGGAGAAAGAGCGTAGAGCTCTTCAGTCTTTCATAGCTTTCAAAGATCAGGAAGAGTAGTGAGGTTGAAGTATCGAAAGGGAATGTCCCTTTGTTTGGAAGAAGAACGGATGAAAATCTGTTCAGAAAGAGCCATAGTCTGTCGTGACTGTTGGATACGGGAAAGAGTGTGGGAGTTAACCCTTGGAGCCATTCAGACTTCGCGAGTTCAACGAATTGAATGCGTTTGTCGTAAGGGAGGTAAAATTCCTAAAGTTCCAAAGTCTCGAAGTTAACTCTGAGCCTTAGATATGAGGATGCCCGAGAAACATCCCGACCGTCAGATCCAGGAAGTAGACGATAGTCAAGTTACCCGAACTACTGATGACTTAATAATATGAAAGCGGAGATGGATGTGAGTCATTTAATGGGAGGAGAGGCCATCTCGGTTGTCATATCAACTCAAATTCTCACTGGAGTTACTGAATCAAAAACCAACCACTCAATTTAATCGACAGTTGGGGATCATTGCAGAATGCAAAAGTGAAAGTAGCGGACACGCTAGTTCGCGGCCCACAATTCACCAGTGTTGTTGATCTCGTCGGGATGGAATATCAATGATTTTGGTTAGACCAAGTTGGGAAAGCACTTTCCATATTGCAGAGGTCAAACTCTCTAATAAAGAGCATGCATGTTGGGGACCCACAATTACTGTGAACCGTCGATCGTTGTTGACCTTTGATCTGAGTTTGATGATATCCCTAAAACGAAAGGAGTGCGTGGGAAATCTAAATCTCTAAGGAGATCAAGCTCAGAAGAGATAAGTGCTTTTCAGAAGTGAAAACGAGGTCCAAGAGATGGACTCGTAAAAGGAACAAAGGTTGAGGCCTTTGAACACTTAGATAATATTCTAAGTTAGAAGGGATCAAAAGCTCAGGAGGAGGAGTGATAGTGGTTGTTGGATCACAACATAGAGGACCAATAGTTGTCTAATCGAAGAAAGCTTCCCAAACCTTAGTGCTTTGCACACGCAGGAGAGTGGACTTACCAAAGTCCCAAATTCTCGAAGTAATTTGGGACCGTCCATCATCAAGAAGGACAAGTGGCACAAGTTCCACAACTCTGGAAGTTCATAGACCAGGAGGAGGTGAAATAGCCAAAGTAAATTGAGGTCGTTCATCACTAGGAAGAAAATATGGTTCGTTGATCATCAGAAGACACATTTCAGCAGACTGTGAGTTCAGGAGGAAGCAAAGTTTGAGAATTTATATTTTTGAACCTCGGAGAGCCAAAGGAGATTTGGACCGTCAGATCCAGAGGGACACGTGATGACAGATCATGGAATCCAGAGAAATCACTTCGCGAGTTTTAGTTGAGAGTTGAAACTCCTGAAGCCCAGAGAGAGAAGTAAATCTCAACCGTCCGATCATCCAAAATAGATCTCAGTCGTCAGATCGTCCGAAGTAAATATCAAGTATCGGATCCATAGGACAGGTGGCGTAATCTTGTAGACTCCGGGAAAAGACCTGAAGTAATCATCAAAGCGTCAGATCATCCAAAGTAAATGTCAGTCGTTGGATCTAGAGGATAGGTGGTGTAAGCCTTTAGACTGCGGGAAAATACCTGAAGTGAACGACAACCGTTAGATCGTCTGAAGTAAACGTCAATTGTTGGATCCATAGGATAAGTGGCATAAGTCTGTGGACTCTAGGTAAATACCCGAAGTAGGTCCTAGTCGTTGATCTCCAGGAGGGGTACGTGTCGATAGATCGGAATCTCCGGGTGAATGCACTCCAGAATAAACGAGAGCGTAGAATATTGAAACTTATGAAGCCCGAAGAGTCGAAGAGCCGAAGGGTTGAAGTGGATCTTGTCCATTGATCGATAGGAGACATGTGTCAATAGATCAAATATTTCAAGAAAAACACTTCGAGAGTTCTAGTTGAGAGTTGAAACTCCCGAAGCCCGGAGAGTCGGAGACCTGAAGTGAATTTGGACTGTAGATCCAGAAGGGTGCATGGTGACAAATAGTGGACTCTAGGTGGAATCACTCTAGGAGAACACAAAGGAGAAGAGTTTGAAAATGTTTAAGTTCTGAAGTAGAATCTCGATCGTTGATCGGGAAGGGAGTTGAAGGCCATAGATCTGGTCTTGGCTGAAAAGTGTCGAAGTCCCAAAGAGGACCAGGGTTGTTGGTTTTGAGAGGATGCATGGAAAACAATATTCCACTCCAGGAGAAATCACTCTGAAAGAAAGAGAGGGTATTCAACAAGAACTCTTGAAGGCCGGAGAGCCGGAGTTCATTTGAACCGCCCAATTGAGAGGGACAAGTGTCAGTAGATCTTCCACTCTGGGAGATAGCCACTACAGAGAAAACAAGGTTTGAGAGTTTAAAAATTTGAACACCTATTGATTTAAAAAGGGGAAGATATGAGTCGTCAGTTCAGGAGTATCGTCAATATCATCAGATCAAAGGTCTCGTTGCATTGCGTGGATCGAAGGTGCATGAACTTTAAAAAGTTGAGGGTGTGTCGCAATCCAAACCACGGTTTTAGAGAAAGGACACGTGGAAGCTCGAGATGAATTGCAGGGTGAAAAGTAGATTGGTTTCAAACAACCCTTGGTCCCGCCCGCAATCACGTGGTTACGTGAGGTTATCACCCAAGGTCACCTCAAGAAGGGGTTTATCATAAAAGGTGTAGCGCCCAAACTCAGATATTTCACAAGCATGAAGGGAAGGTCGTGGGTACCATTAGACCTACACCAAGAAGTCAAAAGGGTTTGTGTTTAATTACAGAACGAGACCATCAAGGTCTCAAAGATTCATTTGGCTCTAGAATCAGAGATCCTTTATTGGGAGGTTAGGCTGGTTTCCTGACTTTCCAAATCAGAAACTGTAGAAAGAGAGAATTTGTTCTTGTAAGGAGAACAAATTTTTTTTTATTTTTCGCCCCATCGTGGGTGTGTTACAAATTGGTATTAGAGCATGGTTAGTATGCTTTGCCTACTTGGGATCATGCACGATTAACATAAATAGGTATTGTTATCTGCATTTACTCCTTGAGGAGAAGGACTGCAGATTGAACCGGTGGTTTTTGGGAATTCTTGTTGAATTTCGGCAGAAGGATTTCTTTATCCCTTCTCAAAATGATAACTACTCTTACTGGAGTAGGGATATGCTAATTAACATTTATAATAAGACTTGAATGTGGATAGTTGAAGGTGGCAGGGTTCTGTCAAGAGTAGTTGAAGCCCGAAGGACGGATGACCTGGTGTTCGTAAGATTGCTTATAAGCATGGGAAGTTGGAACCTTAGGCACTGATGATGGTTGATTATATAATGGTTAATACCTTTGTGGGCTTAAAAGAATCTGATAGGATCAGGTAGGATCCTTGGAATTTATAGTTGATGCTTTATATTAAAGTCAAAGTATATAACTCCTCATGACCAGAGAAAAGTGAGATGGGTAAATCCCTATGGGCGTTGAGGCAAGGAGGTTTTCTTGCTAGACATTTTCGCATAAAGAGGAAAGTGACCCTGGTTGGTTATAGCCATGAGAGAAGTCAACATCAACACGAGATATGACTGTGAGATTAGTCCTGTAAGTGACTAAAATATCAAACTAAAGGACACTAATGATGAAATTAAACTATCAAGTGAATGCATTAGGTAAAAAGGTGCAATAGATGCACCTACATATACATGAATGTGTATACATGATCATAAGGATACAAGATCCTTGGAAAAAGGATATAGAAGCCTGATATGTCCATGTGTGTGAATGACATGAAAAAGGTGTAAACAATAAGCTAGCATGATGAATACTTAGGTGTGTTTAATTATACTTGAGTGAATGGGTTTAATGCATTGTGAAGCTTCTTAATATGAATCTTGATATCGATACCAGTTAGGTATGAATGATATTAAACTTGCAAGTGACGCACATGTATGATGAAAGAGTATAGTTGTAGGCACCATATGGTTGCCCTGATGAGTGAAATATAAATCAAGAATTGCTCTTGTCCAAACTAAATGAATATTATGGATGCATAGTTGACTCCATTCTGAAGAGTCATGAAAGTTTTGTTCCAAATAATAGCTTGAGGGGAAGGTATTCCCTTTCCTTAGGTAATACTAGTATAATTAGATAAAAGGGTAAATGAGAAAATATGTTATGTTGTCATAATATGAGGAAAATGATTATTCCTTTGAGAATCATATGAGAAGGATTGTGAACAATCCTAAGTTGACTGATCTTAAAAGTAAATATGTATGTGGGTTGTGAAATATACCTATGACAGCTACATGCAGGCTTAGGATTATGAATGTGGTTAAATACATCATGGATGTAAGCTAACAAAACCAAAATGTGTATGGATACATAATTAGGTACATGAAAAAGATGCATGTTTATATTCCTTAGGGAATATTTGGTAAACAGATAAAATCTAACTCAAGGTTGAATCCAGCACAGATAGTGATGGACATGCAATAAGGAAGTTGCATGCTGAAGGCGTTCCTTGTGGAAGAACTATGTGAAAAATTTGTCAGGAGGTCAGAGTCACAACTTTAATAACTACTGAGAAACTAAGCAGTGAGCTACAAGCTTGTCTGTGTCTCTGTGTCTGTGTNGTGTGTGTGTGTGTGTGTGTGTGTGTGTGTGTGTGTGTGTGTGTGTGTGTAAGAATCTTGGATTACATTTTGAAAGCATCATGTAATGAATAGAAGACTAATGAATGAATAAAGGAGTATGTTTGATTGAATAGGCTGGGTTGAAGCCATGTTAAGAAAAGGAAGTGAATCCTTTAGAGATAACTCAATTGGGCTGGAAAGTCCCAGACGGTGTAGAAAGAATTGGAAGAAGGGGAGAGCCCATAACTCCTTTCTTTCTATGTGTTATGTTTCCTCTGAAATAAAAAAGTTGACTTACTAATAAAAGTAAATGTTTTGACACCATAGTGATGATGATTGTATTAATGTAGAAATAATTGAGAACTGTATGTATTGCATTCATGGAAACCCTTGAGGATAATGTGATTAAGTGCATAAAGATGTGCTAGAACATTTGAAGAAGTTTTATGGGTTTGAATGTTATGATATATGAATTTTAATTGATATTAAAACTAATGATGCATGTTGTGTATAGAAAGGAATTGGGATTGTTGAGGAAGACAATTACCAATAATGGGCAACCTCAAGCAAAGGATGACCATGGGAAGGTTGCATTCGGAAGATTGTTGACAGGACTGTGAAAATCCTGCTAAAGCACTGTTGATGAGGTAAAAATCAAAAGGAGAGTGCTAGTAACCAAGAACAGGTATAAAAATATTCATGCGTATGTGGCTCAAGGTATGAAAATATTTGGGTGAGAATCCCTTCTGAAATATTTTATTATATCATGTCGTGCACGAAATTTTGAAAGGGCAGTTGTATGCCTTGGATACTCAAGTAGGGTATGATTCGAGAGAGAGAACCCAAATGTTGGAGTTATGAAACTCTGGAAGTGAAGACTAATTGTATGATGCAACAACATCTGAACCAAATGATCTCTATTGACTCAAAAGGTCAAAAACCTTTACTAAGAGATTGTAGGAATCCCTTCAATCAAATAAAGATAGAGATCATGAGGATCATGAAAGAAAACCCTGATCGAATCAGGTTAATCAAGACCCTGACAAATAAAATGAACATGAGCCATTCATCGAAAGGAAACTGATCTCAATCATCAGATTGATTTCAAGATCCACCGGAATTATCAAATCAAACGCCATTCGTCCGACAAGATCAACGGTCTGTATTCATTGTGGGGATCAGAAGGAGAATTAAAGTGTGAGTCGGTTGAGGTTCTGAAATCCCTTGCAATCATTAGATCTGGATAAAGACAGATCTACACCATCGATTTGCAAGAAAGGGGTGTAGCCAGGATCATAATGCTTGGACACGGGAGCTGAAAGGATAGCACTAAAATGAATAGAGCTAAGGTCGCAGCTCTCGATCACGTGGAGAGAAAACGGAGTCCATCCGAGCCAGTCAAGGAAGGTAGAGTTTAGCACTCTGTGTTAGACTATGGTCACGGGGACTGGTTCTATGGGAATGAAGGTGCTCCTAGTTATCACATTGCATGGAATTACTTCGAAGAAATGCATGTTTACATAAAGGACAGACAATGGATTTCCCATTGAAGAAGGAGGACCTTCCAATATTTCTACTTACATTGTGTAGGTGTTAGGGAAAACAAATTTGGGTGGCCATGAGTGTTGGCACCCTAGTTATTAATGAAGGAGGAATGCTTAAAGGAATTCATGTGAAAATTTTGAGTTTCATGTGTACTATTTTGGAATCGTGATCGGCCTATGGCAGGAAGTATGGTCCTACTGTAAGAATGAATGAAAATGAATAAATGAATAGCCCATATGGTGAAAATCTTGGCTAAGATCCAACGCACCATGGAAAAATACTTGTCGTAAAGTGTGCGAGACTTGAAATCAATGCAAGAGTGCAAGGGGTATGAATGTGGCCATGAATATTGGCACATTTGTTAAATCCTTTGAAATGTTGAATTACGTTTTGAAAGGTTTGGTATGTTGAAATGAGGCATAGGCAAGGAATGGGATTCCCTTTTCATGTTTATATAGATGTGATGAACTGCTAGTATGCATGGTTTTCAATATAAATATATATACATGGATGCATGAGAGACTAATAGTTTGTTTGGATGTGTAAAGAATGAATTGTAGGGAGGAAATGGTTCTTGGATATGGCGGTATTGTAAGCACATAAGGAAGACCAATTGCCTACTGATCCAAACTGCAAGGAATGGTATTTCCTTTTTGAGAAAGTGAATTTGATTGTTGGTATGCACAATTCTGAAATTGTTTGTGATGACATTATAAATGTGTAATAAAAAGGTATGTGCATGGAAAACTAACAATTTGTTTGGCTGATTGAAGTTGAAAGTGCAGGAAGCAAAGGGGTCTTGGATATGGCAGTGTTGTAAGCCCATAAGGAAGACCAATTTCCTATTGAGCCAAACCACTATGGGAAGGAAAGTCCCATAATTATGAATCTGGTTCTTGTGCAGAACAAATATGAAAACAAAGTGTGGAAATTGGAAAATCTATGGGTGAAAGATTTACAAGAAAAATTTGAATTTAAAATTTATGATGTCTCGTGAATTTTTGTATACCTATGATACAAGTGAAAGGAAAATATTTGCGAAGAGTGCAGAGACAAGAGACTGAGCTCTTGGGTTCAAGGAAGAACTGTGAAAAAGAGTATGTTTTGATCACAGGAAATAGAGACTGAATCAGGAGAAGGAGGGTAACCTTCATCCCTATCTATGATTGAGTCAGGAGAAGGAGAGTAACCTTTTTCCATAACTATTTTTGTGCCAAGGGAAGGAGAGTAACCTTCATCCCTAACTTTCATTGAGCCGAAAGGCTATCAAGATGTAAAAGCATGAAAAATGGCTACTATTGAGCCATGAGAACCCCATGGTAAGACATGATCGCCTAGAATATGTTTTGTTGAGGTAACACAAGCCAGAGGGATGCCACGGTGAAGAAAGAATGAGGGACTCCTCGACTATAAGGCTCGATAAATTCTCTGGAATTCCTCCTGTGAGATAAAACTTTGGCAAGGCAATATGGATCACCCGAGGGACCGTATAGAAGAGAAGGAGATGCTTGAGCCTGGGCCTGGAGGGTGATTGACTACAAGGAAGAGGAGACCTTAATATTTATTGTAAACTATTGATTGGGATCATGCACACGATTGGTAGTTCTTCCTGTGCGAGAAAACCTTGGAAAGGCAAGATGGATCACACGAGGGACTATATAGAAGAGAAGGAGATGCCTAAGCCTAGGCCTAGAGGGTGAGTGACCGCAAGGAAGAGGATACCTTAATAGTTATTGTAAACTATTGAATGGGATCATGCACCCAATGGGTATGTGTTGGGGCCCAACAAATCCCCCTAATTTTTTACAAAATATAAAGGGCCCACATTAGAATCTTGATAATTATAATGAGCTACAGAATCAACCTTTTCAAATAGTTCCATAACTTGGCTTGCTTTGAGACAAACTTAATACATTCACTATATTATGAGACATTCATTACAAGAGTATATGTCAAAATTTAGAAACGAGCATAGAAATCTCAATTTAAACAAAAACGTTAATTTTCATCAATTGTTTACTTTCGTTTAAATTATGATTATGTGTTATTTCTTTTGCTCATTAGCAAGTTTGACTATTTTGAATATTGGGTTCAATACTTCATCAAATAATATCTTGATTGGTTTCTCATTTTCATAAAATCATTTGGTGATATTAATTAATTAAATTCTTTTTTCATTTTGCATCTCATTTCAAAATAAAAATAATAATAATAATAAAAAGAATTATCTATCATTTGTTTGATTTTGTAAAAAACCAAAATTAATATTTTTCTCTTCTCCATTAACTTGAAGCTTCTAGAATTTTAAGATCATATTTGAAAGGAAATTATAAACAATGTTTGTTTAGAACTTATAGTTAGTTTAAATTCCTTTTTTATTTTATTGTTCTAGATTTTGTTTTATTCACAATTTTTAGGTTATTAATTTAGGTTTCTTTTTGTTTCACAGGTTTCTATTATCAGTTATTCGGTACAGATCAGATCATGGCTTGATTTTATTATCTAAATACGTTCAAGATGATTGATCCAAAAATAATAATGGTTTGCTGCAAATAAATTTATGAGCAAGAACAGATAAAATTTGAAAATGTGTCAAGAACAGAGAGATGATTTTGCGGGACTGATTGCAGCCAAACCGTAAGGCATTTGAAGAAACGGTTGAAAACCCATCTCCCAAATGGACCCATTTGGCTTCAACATATAACTTTGCTCAAACAAATGCACGATTTGAGAGATATTTGTGTCTCTTTACAAGGAAAATTTCAGATGGCAGAAATCATTAGTGATGCCCAAACTGTTCATTCATTGTATAAATATATGAGAAAGTTCAGAGCCAAGGAGATCCAGAAAATGGAGAGGAGGATTTTGATCCTTTCTCTTTTGTATATTATTTCTTTTGTAAACTTTTTTTCTTTTCAAATGGAGTAACGGATGGTTGGAATCTTTGGGAGAATGAACAAGTATTTTCAAAGAAGAATATGGAATTTCAGGTTGCTTAATGGCTTTTGTCCTGTCAGTAAAATGGTTTTATTTTCATTATAATATCTTCATATTATTTGAATAATTGATTATGCATTGATTTAAATTAGCTTTAGTCTATTTTATCAATACATGGTTAATTGCTATCATTTATATATTAATTTTTTCAATCTTTAAGAGTCTATTGTCCCAAAAGTTCTTCCTGGACCATATGATGAACATATTTTGTTTGAAACTATATGAGAAGGTAGTTTACTCTTTGTCTTTTGTCCTGTGTAGACTTTGCAGTGGTTTTTCATTGTCTTCCCATGTAATTTCTTGATGTGAAATGTTATCTGTGTCGAATTAGCTTTAGTCAGTTATGCACATAATATTTTATATCATGTTTTTATTTATGTTCATTATCTTTTGGTTTAGTTTATATCTGTGACTGATCATCTATTCAAGTATTTTGAGTTTACATCTGATGCTAGATAGTTGGTAACACCATCCCTAAGAATTGGAATTTCTTTCATTTTCAGTTATTGGACATTTCAAGGTCACACGATACATAATTATTTGTCTTTCTGTCATTATAAACTCGCTCCAGAATATGAAACACTTCCTTGAATTTCTTCAGGAAGTATTATGCTTACTTTTGTCATAGGTTTACACTTGACACAGGTAAAGAGGAGCTCATACAAATACATAAATATGAATTTAGCTTAGTACTGCTGAGTGAGAGGTTAGTAGGTGCATTGCTTTCTTTTATTCAAATTTGTTTATATATGAATGAGAAGATGATTGCATTGATTAGCTTTGATTGTTTTTGTGTCATTGTTTCAATCGTATTCATTTAGTATTTATTTCTTTAAAATCTTTAAAACATCAAAAGAGTATTGTTCATATCTTGTTCAGAAACTTAATTAAACAATCACTTTCACAAGATTTTATTTTAAACCTTGTAAACTTGTTCATAATCATTGTATATTAACGCTATTAGACAAACATGTGTAATTAGTGTATCGATTGTTAAAGTTATAGATTTAGAGTAGTTTATTTCCTTTCATTGTTTTAGGACCCTAGTTGGCTAACAGATCCATTAAACCCATCAGGTTAGATCATACCAAACGACTTGGGTTTGATCTAAAAATGAAGAGAAGACTTGAAATTCTTGAAATTATTGCAATGTAAATGTTATGTGTTTAAAGAAGACGGATCAATTTTGCAACACATAAATTAAGGGATTACTCATGCAAAATACACATAGACAGCAGCATAATAAATGAACATAAGCACATAAACACAGCAATTGATAAAGGAGTTCACCCCTCTCTTGGGCTACATCTCCTAGTCCAGCTTCCAATGGGTCATTATTATTAATTGCTCAAAGTTCTCAAAAACATGTCTTACAATGCTCAAACTGACCAGCCGACTGCTCCAATGGCTTCAAAGCATCCAAAAACCCCTAGCTGGGCTTTTTTAGCACCTCAATCGATCGAAAAATGAAGAAGTTAGGCCTCCTGAAAGTCCCCCCTTCAAGCTTGTTGTCTCTGCATCTACAAATTGCACCCTTGTCAAATGAACCTAGCACACACGCAATATATAGCGTAAAAACCCAGCACCAGGCGCACTCGTGCCAATGGTGCAAACTGTAGGACGGTTATGGGTGTGCCAGCCCCTAACCGCCTAGCACCTGGACACATGGGTCATATGACCGTCTGTATTGGCAAAAAGGGTTTAAATCATTACAATTGTTTTGAACCAAAACTTAAGCCCCTCCATGCTCCGGTTATGGTCATATGTTCTAACAAGACCACGGGCTACGTATTATAAACCCCGCGCCAATCGTTGGTTGCATGGTATATGGTATGGGCATATGTAACAACACAAATGACCGCGGGCCGGGGCTAAGCCCCGGCCCGACCCCCCGCCAACGATCACATAACTCGAAATTAAATACAATTGAACTCATATATATTACAAGGAATAACATGTGACCCATTGGTCGTTCGGAGTTTGTGAAAGCTATATGAAGTGGGGAGGTCCGGGGGTCAAACCCCACGGACTCCAATACATTTTGATAAACAAAACAAGTAACCAATACCGGGGTGCCATGTGGCAGCCCATGATTGGGCCACGTGGCACCCAATCACTTGCCCAAACAATGCCACGTGTTGACTTCCCATTCGACCAACTTTCATCCAATAAATAACTACCACGTCACCACATGTATGGTCGTACGGCTCTGCCACGTCATCCTGTACGGACTGTACAGTCAGCATCATTTTTTTTTTACCTGTTTGACTTTATGAACAAATTGCAATATCTCTCGCTCCCGACGTCTGTTTGAGACGAAACGAGTTGTGTTGGGTTTGCAACGACGAGGCCTACGCTCTCGTCCGGTTTGAAGTGATTCTGAGCACTTTAAATTTTTGAGCAAAATTTGATCCCCTGATCACACCTCCCCATTGGGAAGCTTTTGGACCTCCAAAAGACTATTTTCAGTCTATGTGAAGATGAGGGTATATTTCCCTCACCCTTCCAACCTCAATCCACTTGGCCTTGCTTGGATTCGTCCCTTTAAGACCAACTCGAAGATACTCCACATTTCCTCATTTTGAAGTTCACATTCTCTTGTCAAGGATGGTGTCTTCCTGCAGTTCTGTAAGATAATCTGGAGAAAAATCATCTATGGAAGGAATATGAACATGCTCTCCTTGATCATCAATCAATGGAGGCTCATACAACTTCAAATTCTCAACATTAACAACTGCATACATCTGCATATAAGGAGGTAAATCTAAACGAAAAGCATTGTTACCA
>ML791690.1:54838-114297 GCA_009831015.1 Picea engelmannii | reverse complement strand
CAAATTAACTCAAAGATAAATGCAAATATGATATTTTTATAATGTTTAATCATAAATTCATGTAAAGTACTAAAGAAATGTAATGGAAACACATTAATTCTAAATCTCACATAATAATGTATTGATGCAAGATCTAGGTAAGAGGAAAGGGGTTAAAAGTAGGAAAATATGGTATACAAAGATGCCATTTTTGAAGCCCGTCATCTCCCCCCAGCCAAAAATGTTGCATGTCCTCATGCAACCCAGTACCTCTGTATCTTTCAAATTGTAGGGAAACCTCTCTTTCTCCACTGCATACCTTTCTTCTTTTGCTAACATTTTCCATTTTCCTCCAATGCTTGTTATGCGTTGTTAGGAACCATCCTTCAAAATCAACATTATCATCCTGAAACAATTATAGTAGGCTTGTAGCAAATATAATGGAGTTGCATCAAACATGCATAGGGATGTGCAGCAAACTTGCATAGGGACTTGTAGCAAACCTATAGAGGGAGTTGCGGCAGATAGGAAAAATTGTTATTTCATGTAGACGGTACTTTGGATTAAGGATATCTTTTGGGTGGTTGCATTTATCCCAATTTAATGTATTTGTCCACAGAAAATCACAATTATCTAGTTCACAACCCTCAAGATATAATCAAATAAGTTGCTATAGGTGGTTGTGGCAAGAGTGTTGTAGGAGTAGAATCAAGCTTCTTTAGCCATTTTCTCTCAAATTAAAAACTACTTTTCTGTGAAATTATGCAAGCATTCTTGTTCTATTTTATTGCTTCTCCTCATCAAAAATCATGACCATATGATGCATAGATATCAAGATATAAATAGATCAATTTTTGCACATGATATATAAAGAAACATAACAACAACAACAACAACAACAACAGTGTTATAACATGAGTAGTAGTAGTAAATCATAACTCATGACATGGTGATATTTTGTGACCTGCTACTGGTTCATGTGTAACAACAACATGTCTTCCTATTACTAGTTCTTTTGTAATAGAAATAGGGATTCCTTATGTCATTAATGGTTCAAAAATTATGTTATTAAACTTCCTAGCTATTGACAAATGAAAAATGTTGTTGTACACACCCAAACTCGAGAATATCTTTATGTAGGAATGGATTCTATAGCAACTTCTTCTACTATAGGTTCTTGTGGAGCAGCCTATTCCTCTCTAGGTGACAATATTATATTGATATAAGATGTGCCTTGAAAGAAATCTTGCAAATGGGCTATGATCTACTGGAAGATATGCTTCTCAAAACCATGTTTAATGTTGAATGACTTGTGGTTTAGTTATGTGGACCTAAAAAATGCTCACGGACCAGGAAAGAGAGATATGTCATTAGAAAAAAATAGAGTGGCATGTTCTTCTTTTTAGCAGTGTTTTAGGCTTGTCTGTATCAGCTTCTTGTTGTTGGTTCTTATGGAGCAACAACAATGCCTTCTTTCACTCTTACTGTTGGTTCTTGTGTGGAAAAAACAAGGCATTTTATTTTCTTACTATTGGTTATTGTGTAGCAGCAACAATGCCTTCTATTGTTGGTTCTTGTGGAGCAACAATAGGGCATCTTGTACTTCTTCTCATGTTTTCATGTTGGAGTGGGATTGAACAAGGATGGTGAGGGAATGCAATGGAATGTAAAGGTGATGGTGGTCCCCTCCAAATTGAAGATATTTTCCACCTCGGAGAAATGGAAAGAGATGAGGAAGTAGAACAAAGACCTAAATGATTTTCCAAATACAAATCCATAGCATCTAATAAATTTAGATTAAATAAAAGGAAAGGAAACATGCATGCACTTACCTAAGAATTCCATATTGTTTACAACATCATCCTGAGAGGCAAGATAGATGATATGGTCCACCATAATTAACAAACTTTGTAAGGAAGATGAGTGTGGAACTTGAAACTTTGGACCACACTATGAGTTTTAGACTGATATATGGAACAACCTTTTGATGTAGTGAAACTTGGAGATATTTATTCAAAGAGAAACTTTGATGGAATTTTTTATTTATTATTTTATTTGCAAACCTTGTATGCTAGCAACCTAGTTTTCAAACAAGATTTGTCTAACTATGCCCGAAGGGTTTTCACAATCATAAATTGTTATTATTATTATTATTATTATTATTATTATTATTATTATTATTATTATTATTATTATTATTATTCCCTAGGAATTCCCGCTAGTAAGTTGGTTTTCAAGCATTCCAAGGTCTGATAATGCCTAAGATTGATTTTCAACTTCAAATTTATTAAGGAAGGGAATGAATAACAAGGTGACTCAACATTGTAAGTGAGTTGAGTCATTTTATTGTGTGGGCTAGGGATGGTCGGAGTAGGAATTAGGAAGTGATGAGGTAGAAGTTGTGACTTAATAGAATTGGTTATCCAAAAGATATTATAAAGAAAATATCAAGCTTCAAGGGAAACCACATAATCAAAGGAACTTCATGAACTTCAACATCCAAATATTTCAAAGAGAGAGGCAATGCACATGCATACTGTGGTATTGATTAATGAGAAAAAATGATTAATTTGTAACAAGGGTAGTGGAACTTTATTTTCAAAACATTGGTCTTCACTTCTTATTCAAACCAATTATTCATTTATATTTTTCTTGATCCATTGATAGACAGGAGTAGCAACACACGAGTAGCAGAAATGGTGTGACAACAATTGTAATGTGTTGCAACTTTTGTGTTGCAACAATTGTGATATGGTGTTGTAGCAATTGTTGTAAGGAGTTGCAGCACAAAATAGTTCAATGGCAAGTTGCAGCAATTGTTGTAAGGAATTGCAGCAATTACGTGGGAGTTGCAACAACTACGTGGAAGTTGCGGCAACCGTGTTGCAACAACTATATTGCAACACTCCTTGAGTAGCATCCTTGCACCATGCTCCTAGAAATTTGAGCTTCCAATCATGGCACATGCAAATATTATGGAGTTGCAAAACTTGCACAGGGAGGTGAATTAAACTTGCATAGGGAGTTGCAGTAGATATGAAATTTTTTTATTTCATGCAAATAGTAATCCATATTAAGGAGATGTTTTGGTGGTTGTGTTTATTCCAATTTAATGTCTCTGATCACAATGATCAAGTTCACAACCCTCGAGATATAAGAAAATAAGTTTCTATAGGTGATTTGCAGCAAGAGTGTTGTAGGAGTCACAACAATCTTCTTTAGCCATTTTCTCTCAAATTAAAAACCACTTTTCTGTGAAATTTTGCAAGAATTCTTGTCCTATTTTATTTCTTCTCCTCACCAAAAATCATGAACATATGATGCACATATCTCCATATATAAAAATATCAATTTCTTCACATAAAATATAAACAAGCATAGTAACAACAACAATATTATAACAAGAGTAGTAGCAGTAAATCATAACTCATGACATGGTGATATTTTGTGACCTGCTACTAGTTATTGTGTAAAAACAACATGTCTTCCTATTATTGGTTCTTGTGTAACAATACTATGGATTCCTTATGTCATTGATACTTGAAGAATTATGTTATTAAACTTCCTTGCTAGGGAAAAATGAAAAATGTTGTTGTACACACCCAAACTCAAGAATATCTTTCTGTGGGAATGTCTTCTATAACAACTTATTCTGTTGTAGGTTCTTATGGAGTAGCCTATTCCTCTCTAGGTGAGAATATGATATTGAGATTAGATGTTCCTTGAAATAAAGCTTGCAAATGGGCTATGATCTATTAGAAGATATGCTTCTCAAAACCATATTTAATGTTGAATGAATTTTGGTTCAGTTATGTGTACCTGAAAAATGCTCACGAACCAAGCAAGAGAGATATGGCATTAGAAAAAAATATAGCAACATGTTCTTCTTTTCATCATTCTTTTAGGCTTTCCCCTATCAGCTGCTTGTTTTTGTTTCTTGTGGATCAACAACAATGCCTTGTTTTACTCTTACTATTGGTTCTTGTGTGGCAGCAACAATGTCTTTTATTGTTCTTACAGTTGGTTTTTGTGTAGCAATGACAAGGCCTTCTATTATTGGTTCTTGTGGAGAAACAATAGGGCAGCTTGTACTTATTCTCATGTTTGTGTGTTGGAGTGGGCTTGAACAAGGATAGTGAGGGAATATTATGGAATGTAAAGGTGATGGTGATCCCCCCCAAACTAATGATATTTCCCACCCCTAAGAAATAGAAAAAGATGAGGAAGTAGGACAGAGACCTAAATGATTTTTGAAATACAAATCCATAGCATCTAATGAATTTAGATTAAATAAAACAAAAAGAAACATACATGCACTTACCTAAGAAGTCCATATTGTTTACAACATCATCCTGAGAGGCAGGAAACATGATATGGTCCACCATAATGTAACAAACTTTGTAAGGAAGAGTAGTGTGGAACTTGGAAATTTGGAGCACAATATGAGTTGTAGACTAAGATCTGGAACAACCTTCTAATTAAGCAGCAAAACTTGGATATATTTATTTAGAGAAAAACCTTGATGGAATTGTTTATTTCTTATTTTATTTGCAAACCTTATTTTCCAGCAAGCTAGTTTTCAAACAAGATCTGTCTAATTGTGCCCGGGGGGGGTTTAGAGTCTTTTATTATTATTATTATTATTATTATCATTTTTTTTTTAATTCCCCGGGAATGTCCACCAACAAGCTAGTTTTCAAGCATTTCAAGTTATGATAGTTCCTAAGATAGGTTTTCACCATCAAATTTATTAAGGAAGGGAATGGGATAACAAGGTGACTCAACATTATAAGTGAGTCGAGTCATTTTATTGCATGGGTTAGGGATGGTTGGAGAAGGAACTAGGAAGTGATGAGGATGAAGTTGTGAATTAATAGTATTGGTTATCCAAAAGATATTATAAGGAAAATATCAAGCTTCAAGGGAAACCCCATAATCAAAGGAACTTCATGAACTTCGGCATGCAATTATTTCGAAGAGGGAGTAAATGCACAGACATACCGTTGTACTGATGAATAAAAAAAAAGGATTCATTTTTAACAAGGGTAGTGGAACTTGATTTTCAAAGCATTGGTCTTCACTTCTTTTTCAAACCAATTCTTCATTTGTCTTTTCCTTGATCCATCGATAGACATGAATAGAAACACATGAGTAGCAACAATGGTGTGATAGAAACTGTAATGTGTCGCAACTTCTATTGTTACGTCAACTATTATAGGGTGTTGGAACAACTGTGTTGCAGCATTTGATGTAAGGACTTGCAGCAAAGAATAGTTCCCTAGTGAGTTGCAGTAATTGTTGTAAGGAATTGCATCAATTACATGGTATTTGCAGAAACTACGTGTGAGTTGTGACAATTGTATTGCATCACTCCTTGAGTAGCATCCTTGAAACAAGCTCCTAGAAATTTGAGCTTCCAATCATGGCACATGCAAGAAATCAATATCTCCCTATTGGATGTCATAAAATTTTGTCTTCAAGAATAACTTATGCATGGATTAACTTTCTTGATCCTCCCGAAACCTATAAAAAAATGAGCAATTTCCTAAAATAAATTTGATATCATGGAACAATAAAGGTGAAAATTCTTTATTCATCCAAGAAATATAAAAAAAAATCACTAATAGTGCATATAAATCAAAACCAAGAATGACAAATAAAGAAAAATCCATTTTTTACCTGCCCATCAATGTTTTGTTGATAACTTATTTTTTGATGTCTGATTGAAGTGATTCTAGATCCAAAATGAAGTATATTCATAGGGACATATCCATTATAAATAGGTTTTTAAAGTTCCATGAAATGAGGGAAAATTAAAAAATGTTCAAAAAATTATGAGGAGAAGGATCAAGACTTGGAGCTAGGGTTTGACAATCAAGACGAGCTAGGGTTTGATAGTCGCGGCCACAACAGAGAGCAACATGAGCACCAAAGGGGGGGGTAAGGGGACCCCCTCATACAAAAAGGTAGTGATGGACAGAGGGAAAGGGCCAAGAGGTGTATTTTTCAAGGCACCAGCGATAGGAACCTCGGGATCAGACCCAGCGAAACGACAAGAAAGAAACTAGGACAAAAATGAGAGCACGGGAAAAGAAGTTAAGGAAACTTAGAGTGAGGCACAAGAGATCGTGAAGGCCAACGGGACAGAAGGGCACAACCTGTGCAAGCCCAAAACAACAATGATACCCAAGGTGATACTGGATGACCCACAAACGCAACTCTACAGGGACCAGATGAAGATGCATGTGCTCATATGCAAGTTCATGGGGTTATGGCCCATAGAGAGAACTCTGGGAAATTGGATCAAATATCATTGGAAGCCAAATGGAGAAGTTGAGCTCCACCTGGGCTCAAAAAGTTTCTTCACAGCAATTTTCATGAATCTAGAGGATAGGGATAGAGTCTTCGAGGGAGGTCCATACTTCCACACCTCAGTTGGACTGTACATGCAACCCTGGAAAGAAAATTTCTCCCCGGAAAAAGAGACGTTCAGAAAGGTACCAGTCTGGCTGAGATTCTATTCCTTAACCTTAGACTACTAGTTTCCCTTCACTTTTGAATAAATAGGAAACAAACTAGGGAAATATGTGAAGACTTCAGAATCCACCCTGAAAGGAAGATACACATTGTACGCAAGAATCTACATATAGATGGACGTTTATGGAGCACTCCCAGAAGCCATAAGTCTGGAATTCAGGGATGAGGAATGGATCCAAAACATAGATTATGAATAGATCCCATTTAGATGTAGAATATGCAATGAACATGTCTACCTGATCAGAGAATTCCCTCTTAATAAAAATAAGGAAGCGGCAAACCCCAAAACACAACAGGATGAGGAAGGGTTTATAACATCGAACCCCAGAAATAGAGAAAATAAAAAGAAGAATAAAACCTCAGCAGGAAATAAACAGGAGACCCGTAATAAAATGGACAGAAGGGACCAAACAAATAAAGGGGCAGAAGATGAAAGTGACCCAGTAAAAGCTCAAGAGGTCAAAAAAAAATCAACAAAAGAGCCTATCGACCGACCAAGTAACAAGACGACACGGGGGAGTTGCGCAACCCCAATGGACAGAGAAATAAAAGACGACAACACCGCCATGCAAGATGAAGAGGGAGATGCGGAGATGACCCCGAGCAAAGTAGGCACAGAAGACCCTGATCTTAGGGACCTGGTGGAAAGAGAAGGGATAGACCTTCTGAACATATTGGAACAATGGAAAAGGAAGGGAGTCGACAACGTACCAACAGAGCAACTTGACCACATCCAATACTTGTTTCTCCTATGGGAGGAAGCCAAAGCCAAAGGAAAAAAACACACACACAGGGAGATAGGACACCTAGGAGTCAAAGCCAGCGAGGTACAACCACAACTATCACCCAAGCAGACGAGGAGGAAAAAAGGTAAGAAATCAAACAGTGTAGCCCTATAGGAGCTGGGAGCGTTACTAATAAATTCGGGTAAGATCAAGAAACTCTTTCCCAACTCCCCCCCACATGTTTAAATGAAGGTCATAACTTGGAATATAAGAGGCCTAAATAGCCCAAGAAAGCAAAGATTCCTTAGGACTAAACTAAAGCAGGAACAACCGGATCTTTGTTTCATTCAAGAGACGAAATGCACTACAGACAAAATCGAGGCAATTAGTAAACAACAATGGCACAAGTACAATATGGTAGCCATCGAAGACCACCAAATGGTAGGCGACATTCTCACTTTGTGGAACCCACAAATTCTAAATCTAATAGCAGTCGAAGCAACCAGGCACACCCTAACGGTACACATGCAAATCATTGGAAACACAAAGGAGATCCTCTGTACTAATGTGTATGGGCCCCAAGGGTCATAGGAAAAGAGAGGAATGATACGAGACGTAGAAGATATAAAAGCTTGATCCACCAACCTCCACTAGATCCTGGTAGGGGACTTCAACATCATCACCTCACTTGCAAAGAAGAAAGGAGGTACAAGAAGATTGGATCGGTATGTGGATGATTTCTCAAAGTTCATAGACATAGTGGAGATGGTAGATCTCAAAACTAAGAATGTCCAGTTCACCTGGAACAATAAACGAATGAACCAGTTTCAGGTAGCAACAAGACTCAAAAGATTCCTTATATCGGAGTCAATCATTATGCAGGGGATAACCTTAGATTTCAACATCCTTCCCTGGAGGGGATCTGATCATTGGCCAATGCAACTGGAAGCAGGTTTCTAAACAACACCAAAGAACAGACCCTTCATATTTGAGAAATTCTGGATTGAACACCCGAGTTTCAAGGAAAGAATCAAACAGTGGTGGCAGGAGGAGCACCCGGAGAAAGGGAGCAGGATGTTCCAAATTTATAAGAAACTTAAGTACATCAAATATAATATCAAAGAGTGGAACAGGGATACATTTGGGAATATAAACCAAGAGAAAAATAGCTTAGAATAAAAAATGAAAAAACTCCAAGAAACCTGCATGTTGGAAGGCTATACGGAGGAATAGAAAAAGGAAGAGATCCAGATGACCCAAGATTGGGAGGTGTGATGCTAGCAGGAAGAAACACTCTGGCATAAAAAGTCTTGTATCTGATGGATAAAGGAAGGAGAACAGAACACCAAGTTTTTCCATAGAACAACCATGGCCAGAAGAGCCCACAACAAAATCCTGAAGATCAAAAACCAGGATGGAATCGAGCGTGAATCACATCAGGATATTGAAACCGCTCTAGTTAAACACTTCTGCAGGATAGCCCAAGAACCCAACCAAGACAAAATGGAGGATATTCAAAGGATAACCCAGCATATTCCACACCTGGTCACAGAGGAACAAAACATCTTTCTAAACAAACCTATTACCACGGAAGAAGTTTACTAGGTGCTCTAGGAAATGCCCAATGGGAAAGTCCCAGGTCCAGATGGCTTCGTAGTGGAATTCTTCAAAGCCTACTGGGAAATCGTCAAACATGACGTTTATAAGGTAGTAGGAAACTCCAGAAGGTCAGCCTCCATCCTTAAAGCACTAAACGCCTCAATGATCACACTAATCCCCAAATAAAATGAAGCCAAAACCCCTGACCGGTACAGGCCTATAGCGCTATGCAATGTGGTTTACAAGATAATCTCCAAAGTCATAGAAAATAGACTGAAACCCCTCCTACCTACACTGGTCTCACAAGAACAGGCAGGCTTTGTGGAAGGAAGACAAATAATGGACAACATAATCCAGGCCCACGAGATCATTCACACCTTGAAGCTTAAGAAGAGAGGGGGAATGATAATACAACTGGACCTAGCAAAATCCTATGACAAAATTAGCTGGCACTATATGGTCAAGACCTTGGAATCCTTTGGTTTCACCCAGCACTGGATCAGTTGGATTATCAGTCTCATATCCACAACAAGTTACTTGCTACTAATCAATGGAGCCCCTGCCAAACCTTTCTGGCCCACGATAGGTATCAGACAAGGAGACCCGTTGTCCCCTTTCCTGTTCATTTTGATGATGGAAGGCCTCAGCTGGAGCATAAAGAGCGCAACTTCAACAAGGGAAATAACAGGTCTCAAACCCTTTGAAAATTTCCCTACTTCAACACACCAACAGTTTGTGGATGATACCTTACTCTATGGCATACCCACGGTCGAGGAAGCTAAAGCCTACAAACAAATCCTAGAAGATTTTGGGGAAGCCTCGGGCACTGAGATCAACCATTCCAAGTCGATGATCTTCTTCTTCAATACCAACCCATCTATCCAAAGTAATTTGACCAACATTCTAGGATTTGAATGGAAGACACTCCTAGCCAAGTACTTGTGGGTTCCACTGACAGACAAAGTGTACAAAATTCCAACTTGGGAAGGAGTAATAAACAAGTTACAGGAGTGGATAAAAAATTGGATGTATAGATCCCTTAATATAGCTGGAAGACTAATCCTAACCAAGTCTGTTTTACAAGCAATCCGAACCTTTATGATGTCCTTCTTCCCAAATCCACAGCGGATTCTACAAAAAATAAGAGCCATCCAAAGGGACTTCCTGTGGCGAGGCAAGAAAACAAAGAAAAAATGGGCCCTTGTGGCTTGGGAGTAAGTCTACAAGCCAAAAAGAAAAGGAGGTCTGGGGCTACAGAACCCACAAGTGACCAATAACGCCTATGGGGAAAAAATCTTGTGGTGTTGGGTCAAAGAAACTACTACACCTTGGGTAAACCTATGGGGCAAAACTCTGGTGGTGTTGGGTCAAAGAAACTACTACACCTTGGGTAAACCTATGGAAGGCAAAGTATGCCACGGACATTTGCGACCAGGACAAAATCTACTTCAGAGGAACCAGGGAAGGTTCAGCCATTTGGAACCCAGCCTGGAGCAACAAAGCCTGGATTCAGACACAACTTCTGGGAAATCAGGAATGGCAAAACAGCCAGATTCTAGGAGGACGCTTGGAAATAGGAACTGAAAATGGAGAACCCGGACAGAGAGGTACTCCAACAGGAGCTAATAGTGCAAGGTAAAATTAACGTCTACCAATACTGGAAATAGGAAACGGACCACAACAAATGGAGAACCTGGGACAAGATCACTCTGCAGAACAATGATCCACCCGCAACAATAGTAAAAGAGGTGGAGGAGGAACTGGGAAGATGGAAAATAGCAGTCACGAAAGGAGGGGACCAGCTGAGGTGGGGACAAAAATACGGTGGGGAATTCAACCTGAAAGAAGTCTGACACTATATAGCGGACCTGGACCAAGAAGACCCAACGCAACATTGGGATAAGCTATGGAACAACCCCCAATGGACAAAGATAAAAAAATTCCAATGGTTAATACTTCACAACTGCATTCTAACTTGGGAAAACTTAAGGAAAAGGGGATTCATAGGTCCATCAAGATGAAATCTCTGTCAAGCCCAGGAAGAAACAACGAACCATCTCCTTGACAAATGCACCTACACTACATAACTCTGGGACTGGGTGGCAAGTATCTTCTGCCAGTCCAACAGGATCTGAGGTAACATTGTTGCAACCATCAATCTCTGGAAAGAGAACTACAGCGAACAAGAAGAGTTGAAATTTTGTTGGATACTCACCCCATGAATGATCATATGGTTGATATGAAAGGAAAGGAACGGGTGCATTTTCAGAAACCAAATCTGGCTCGAAGGGAAGATCAAGGAAACAATAATATCCATGACACGAGATACAGTGCAGAGCCACAACTTCCAGGTAGGTAGAGTGTAATCCAATGACCAAGATTCTCGAGTCTTAGAGGCCTTCCACCTGAAAAGCAACCGCAACCCCAATCAATTCAGACGGTCACCACAACTCCAAGTAGGTGAGAGCAACTGGAAGCCACCACCTTCAAGCTCCCTCGAGTTGAATTTCGATAGGGCGGCGAAAGGCAACCCAGGGCGAACAGGTTTGGGAGGAGTAATCAGGGATAGTAAAGGAAACATCATCTGGTTGTATGCTAGGAGTCTGGGCAACTCAACCAACAACGTCGTGGAATTCGGATCCCTAGAGACTGGCCTAGAGATTATAAGTCAGGAGGGGATGAAAAATGCCATAGTGGAAGGAGATTCTGCGTTGGTGATCAACATTGTAAGAAAACTCCAAAACGGTACTAGAATGGGAAAAATCTAGAAACACTGACGATTGGCACACCTATTGAAAAAAATCCAGGAGCACTTGCGGACAGGGATCACAGTGGATTTGCACTGGGTTCAGTGGTCATCAAATGGACTGGCGGACAGAATAGCGAATAAGGGGGTGGATAACAAAGGTCCAGAACTGGACACAATCTGGAGCAACATCCTGCAAGGTCAATTTCAAACAGATTGCACCCAACTTGCGGCAAAAGACTATGACAACAGTAGTAGTACAGAATATCACTTCAAGAATGGAGGCACAGAAGGAATTGAAGGGCACGTAGGTTCCAGGAAGAATCTGATAGCCCACTAATCAAACAAGGTTACAAATGCAGGTACAAATCACACATCAGGTGAAGGAACGACATCACGGTCCTGTCAATAGAAAGAAGTACAGGGGTTACTCGTGGGAAAGAAGAATAAATAACCAACAGGAGGCGAAGGATGAAGGATGAAAAGGTTCATCGGGGTCAAGTCTGGGTACACCTCACCCAAGTACCGTTACGAGGCAGGGAAATGACTGGCGTATAGTGTACAAGGAAAATCATTGGCGCATGGATTACGGCAAGGCCACCAAGTGCACATGCTCTAGAACAGAGGATATGGACCAGAAGGGCCACCTTGATGAGTAGTCCATGATTGCAAGGATGGGACCATAGCTGGGTTGGCTCCATAAAAGACGGTATAACAGAAAGAGCAACAGACCGAAGCAAAGCAATTACAAGGGCCACCTTACATACCAAAAAGGGGTGAAGCAGAACAGGAGAAGAACCCAACGTAAAAACTACCATATGCAAGCGAAGATGGTACGCATGAAGAAAACCAGCAGTAAGAGGCCCCCAGGGGACAGAACCTCCGCCAAGCGCTCGGAGGATGACAAGAATTGAACAAGCGGCCAGGGAAGCAAAGAGTACCTTCCTCACACAGGTCGACACAAAGGGAAAGATGATCATCAAAATATCAGAGAGAGAAATAAACAATGCTCGTAGGGGAAAATCTTGGAAAAAAATAGCTCAGGAAGTGGGGGCGATAAGGGACCCAAGAGACACACAGCCCAGAACAACCCTCTACCATAGGACGGTGGAGGAAGCCTGGAGAATAAAAATGTTGATAGGTAAGATTTGTGCGGACCGGAAGCAGACCAACAAGATAGAAACCAGGGACCAGAAGAAGGTGCTCATAGGTATTATGAACCACCTCAGCAACCTGGAGGCGAGTGCAAAAAGACTTGCAGAGGACCAGTGAAGCCAGCAGGAAAAAATGGAGCGAATGACAAGAAAATTCCATCTTTATCTACACTATGTCCACCATATATACATTACTCTATCCTATAGAAATGGAACCCCGGTGTGCATCACAAATATGAAGATGAAGGATGGAGATGAAGAGCACCCCATCAACCTAGACTAGCGCAGGACCATCCCTGGTCAAGTTTCTCAGTGTAGGAGCAAACCCCACTATGTTTATTCTTTCTCTATTTTTGTTATGCTGTCATTTTTCAAAATGGATTGCGGAGGTTTGGGTCGGTTTCCCATGGTGGCGGCCCAGGCCTCCCCTGTTATATTAGGCATTGCTCCCCTGGGATCCCAGATCTGGTTTCCATTTTGGAAGATCTTAGGAGTCCCTGTATATTTTTTGTATTATAATTTTCTTCAGTAATATAGATTCTCACACTCATTTACAAAAAAAAGAAAAAGTTCCATGAAATGATATGTCAAACATGTCGTGGAACAAGTTGCATGATAGAGTTGCTTTTGATTTTCATCCTAGACCAACAATCATGGTTTTGGGTGTAACTTTTTGGTTTGATTATGGATCAAAATGATTCCAATTTGAGATAAAATTATATTCATGTAGTTACCTCTATTATAAACATTTGTTGAAAAAAAGAACTAATGGTTCAAATATTCTAGTGAACAGACTAGGAAATAGATTTTGAGTTGTGCAGATTTAGGACAAGTAGTTAGTATTTCAGGCATAACTTTCTTGTATGATATCGAAATTGAGTGATTCCACTTGCATTGTAAACTATATTAATAGGAGAATACACCATTGAAACAAGTATTAAAAATTCATGCATTAGGTCCTAAAAACATATTGTCCCAACTTTGTTCCTGATTTTCTTGCTTGACAACTAGTAAGTATTTTGACCATATCTTTTTTGTTTGATGTCCAAATTGAGAAATTCAAGTCGGGTTAGAAAATATATTGCAATGGATATTTTATATAGAAACATGCTTTAAAAGCATGCTCATATGGTCTCTCAAAACAGAATTGTCCCAACAATGTTCTCTCAAAACAGAGTTGCAACGATGTGCAAAGTTGCAACAACAATGCTCAGAGTTACAACAATGTGTTGACCACAACTACATCATGATATGGTGTCACAAAAGGAATCATCTTTGCCCAAATTTAAAAGACCTTCATTGTTTTCATTATTTTTAACAAGCCCATGTGCTACAAGAATTTGGTCAACAAGATATATCTCTCAGATTAGGATTTAGATATGCATGAGTTTTTGGTAGGAATATGATTTTCAAATTAGGTTATCCAAATACCAAAAATTTCAAGAATCCAATGTCTATATTGAGCATGATGACCTTGACAAGCCATGGAGAAAAATGCAAAGACAGTACCTAAATCAAGAATATGATAGCAATGGGATCCTGAGATAATCATCATGGGAGTACACAAAGTGCCCCATTACTTAAAATATGAGATGATTTAAGGTGCCAAATATGTTGTTGAACAATGAGAATGCATAATCCACTATGTTTTTGGAAAATTTGTAAAAACAATTTGCAGAAAATTAGAAGTTATCTTAATCAAATGATGGTTCTATCATTCATTGGTAAGACTATGAATTGGATCAATATACCAGTTGGGAACCAATCACACCTTTGGTCCAACCATCGATATAATATTGACTGGGAACTTGTTGTAATACAATACTGAGCATCAATATAGATGTAAGGATTAAACCATTGGTCATCCTATGGACATATTCCCATCTACTGAGACACCCAGGTACCCAACCATGGTGCTCACCAATTCTCTAGGAGAATTGTTTTGGTACGGGATGTATCAAATTCAATATTACATTATTTAGTATGATATTCATTCACCAAGAAATAATTAGAGAATATTAAGCATGTAATTATATGGAGAAAACTTGGTTTAAATCTATTGGATGATGACCCTTGTCTATTTACTTGAAGACTATGATTTTGGAGCAATATACTAGCAGGGAACCAACCGTACCTTTGGTCCAAACACTAGTATAAGGTTGAATGGTAACATGTTGTACTCCAGGGCCAAACATCAACCTGATTGTAGAGATTGAGATATTGGTTGTCCTATGGATATATTTCCATCTACTGACACACCTAGTTACCCAACCATGATGTTCGGCAGTTTTCTAGGAATATACTTGATACATGATGTACCAACATCAATCCCACATTATTTGATGCACATACCACCGATGACTTATAGTGAAACAATATTTCACCAAGAAAATAGAGGAGATGAAACATGTAACCACACTTTATCAAGCAGACTCAAAAATCATTATATACTTATGCCAACCATTAAGTTCTCAAGTATTGATTCATTGATTTGATGCATAATTTCCCAAAAACAAAGAGACTGGGTGCATTGAAGAAAAGAACCATGAGTTAGTGGATGGAAAATAAATGAGGGAGGCATGAGGAGAGGGAGGAGATGAAGAATGAGAAAGAAGAATGTCACAAGAGTAGAGGAAGGAGAGAAGGATAGATGGAAAATGACATCTCATTCAATATTTTTTTACTTTCATGCCCAACAACAAAATTGTAATTTGCAAAGATCACATACCAGAGTCACAACAATAGTGAGTTGCATCTCTTGTTCCAAAATAAAATTTGAAGGTGTTGTCATCCCCGAATAATGGAGAGAGTGCTCTATTTTATACATAAATTTAATGGAAACTAGAAATAGTGAGGATCTAAATAAACCCACTTATGGATTTAATAAATCCATAGTGGTTACAACATTTTCCTAAATAATGAATAATTTCCAACTAAAAGTTAGCAATTAATGAATTACTCCAAGGTCTTTTGCTAATAATTAGAAAATAATAGATAACTTCCAAACTCTTTTGCTAACAATTAGCAAATAATAAATAACTCCAAGATATTTTGCCCAAGAATTCCAAGAATCATGGTTAACCATGCAAACTAATATTTTAAAATTAGGAAAAGATATAGGTAAGCAGAAAGGGGTTAAAAGTAGGAAAATATGGTATACAAAGATGCCATTTATGAAGCCTGTCATCACCCCCCAGCTAAAAATGTTGCATGTCCTCATGAAACCCAATACCTCTGTATCTTTCAAATTGTAGGGAAATCTCTCTTTCTCCACTCCATACCTTTTTTCTTTTACTAACATTTTTCATTTGCCTCTAGTGATTGATATGAGTTGTCAAGAACCATACTTCAAAATCAACATTAGCATTATGAAACAATACTAGCAAGCTTGTAAAAAATCTAATGGAGATGCATCAAACCTGCATAGGGAGGTGCAACAAACTTGCATTTGGAGTTGCAACAAACTTGTACAGTGTAGTATACCTGGGGAGGTAATATGGGGTACCTAGGGAGGTACCCAATGGGAATGTGGTTATGTATTATTAATGGAAGTGTTTTAATATATGAGAATGTGGTCATTCAATGTAAGGTGGACTAGGTCCACTATATTAATAAAGGCCCACTATGGTAGTTAGATGTAATAAATGTGAGAAGGCTCTCTAGAAGGTTCCTAGGAGATAGAGAGAGCTATATAAAGAAGTGTAAGCAATGTAATGAAGCAAAGTGAAGAATATTGTGAATGTATTAAGCATTGTTTGAGGAGTGGTATCCTTCCTTAAGGATTAATATATGGTTTTACCCTACCTCAAGGGTTTTGTCTACATTCTTATGTTCAGTATTTTGGTGAATGGTTTGGATTATTCTTGTTGATATTGTGTATTTATCTAGATATTTGGCTCTTATACCACTTGTTAAGTACCTAAATAGATCTAGATATAAATCTCAAAATAAACCCACAATATCAACAAGAATAAGCCAAATCATTCACCAAAATACTGAACACAAGAATGTAGACAAAACCCTTGAGGTAGGGTATCATCGTATATCAATCCTTAAGGAAGGATAATAATCATAAAGAAATTTTTGATACATTCACAATATTCTTCACTATGCTTCATTACATTTCTTACACTTCTTTATATAGCTCTCTCTATCTCCTAGGAACCTTCTAGAGAGCCTTCTCACATTTATTACATCTAACTACCATAGTGGGCCTTTATTAATATAGTGGACCCATTCCACCTTACATTGAATGACCACATTATCATATATTAAATCACTTCCACTAATAATACATAACCACATTCCCATTGGGTACCTCCCTAGGTAACCCATATTACCTCCCTAGGTATACTACATACATGGAGTTGTAGCTGATAGGAAAAATTGTTATTTCATGTAGATGGTAATTTGGATTAAGGATATTTTTTGGTGGTTGTGTTTATACCAATTTAATGTCTTTGTCCACATAAAATCACAATGATTTGGTTCACATCCCTTGATATATAATCAAATAAGTTGTTACAGGTGAGTTGTAGCAAGAGTGTTGTAGGAGTAGTAGCAAGCTTCTTTAGCCATTTTCTCTCAAATTAAAAACTACTCTTCTGTGAAATTATGCAAGCAATCATGTCCTATTTTATAGCTTCTCCTGACCAAAATTCATGACCATATGATGCATAGATCTCAATATATAAATAGATAAATTTATGCACATGATATATAAAGAAACATAGTAACAACAATAATGTTATAACATGAGTAGTAGCAGTCATAACTCATGACATGGTGATATTTTGTGACCTGCTATTGGTTCTTGTGTAACAACAACATGTCTTCTTATTACTAGTTCTTGTGTAATAGAAACAGGGATTCCTTATGTCATTAATGCTTCAAAAAATATGTTATTAAACTTCCTAGCTACTGACAAATGAAAAATGTTGTTATACACACCCAAACTCGAGAATATATTTATGTAGGAATGTCTTCTATAGCAGCTTCTTCTACTGTAGGTTCTTGTGGAGCAACCTGTTCCTCTCTAGGTGACAATATTATATTGATATTAGATGTTCCTTGAAAGAAATCTCGCAAATGGGCTATGATCTACTGGAAGATATGCTTCTCAAAACCATGTTTAATTTCAAATGACTTGTGGTTTAGTTATGTGGACCTAAAAAATGCTCACGGACTAGGAAAGAGAGATGTGTCATTAGAAAAAAATAAAGTGGCATGTTCTTCTTTTCAATAGTGTTTTAGGCTTGTCTGTGTCAGCTTCCTGTTGTTGGTTCTTATGGAGTAACAACAATGCCTTATTTTACTCTTATTGTTGGTTCTTGTGTGGCAGCAATAAGGCATCTTATTGTTCTTACTGTTGGTTCTTGTGTAGGAGCAACAACACCTTCTATTGTTGGTTCTTGTGGAGAAACAATAGGGCATCTTGTACTTCTTCTCATGTTTTCATGTTGGAGTGGGATTGAACAAGGATGGTGAGGGAATGTTATGGAATGTAAAGGTGATAGTGTTCCCTCCCCAAACTGAAGATATTATCCACCCCCGAGAAATGGAAAGAAATGAGGAAGTATGATAGATAACTAAATGATTTTCCAAATACAAATCCATAGCATCTACTGAATTTAGATTAAATAAAAGAAAAGGAAACATACATGCACTTACCTAAGAATTCCATACTATTTACAACATCATCCTGAGAGGAAAGAGATCTGATATGGTCCACCATCATGTATCAAACTTTGTAAAGAAGAGAAGTGTAGAACTTTGAACTTTGGAGCACAATATGAGTTTTAGATTGAGAACGAGAACAACCTTATGATGAAGCAATGAAACTTGGAGATATTTATTTAGAGAGAAACCTTGATGGAATTGTTTATTTCTTATTTTATTTGCAAACCTTGTTCACCAACAAGGTAGTTTTCAAACAAGATATGTCTAACTATGATTGAAGGGTTTTCACAGTCAGAAATTTTTATTTTTATTATTTTTTTTAATTCCTAGGGAATGAGCGCCAGTAAGTTGGTTTCCGTGCATTCCAAGGTCTGATAGTGCATGAGACAAGTTTTCTCCATCAAATTTATTAAGGAAAGGAATGGGATAACAAGTTGACTCAACATTGTAAGTGAGCCGAGTCATTTTATTGTGTGGGTTAGGGATGTTTGGAGCAAGAAATAGGAAGTGATGAGGTTGAAATTGTGACTTAATAGAAGTGGTTATCCAATATATATTATAAGTAAAATATATAGCTTTAAGGGAAACCACATAATCAAAAGAACTTCATGAGCTTCAACATGCAATTATTTCAAAGAGGGAGGAAATGCACATGCATATCGTGGTACTAATGAATGAGAAAAATGGATTCATTTGTAATAGGGGTTGTGGAACTTGATTTTCAGAACACTGGTCTTCACTTCTTCTTCAAACTGATTCTTCATTTATCTTTTTCTCGATCCATTGATAGACAGGAGTATAAATGTGACAACATGTAACAACCCTTCGTTATGCCTAAGAAAAAGCAAAGAACAAAAGGTAAAAAAAAAAATTGCATTAAGAAATTAACATCAACACATGATCACAACAGTGTCGAATCAACAACATCATAAGTAAAAGCAGTACAAACTACTCATCATGGAAATCACTAACGACACATTCAACGTATCAACGAAGGATAGCGACACATAAACATAAGTAGTGTAGCATATCAGCACATCATAATCATCTGGAAACTATTTACAACATGTACAATCAGATAATGAATATAAAATGACTACCTGCTTGACCTACCCTACAAGGTTAGGACCTCCAAGACACATAAGAAACACTCAAGCCCAAGTTTTAATTGATTTTAACCATTTAAGGTCTCAAGGTTGGCGACTATTCTGAGGAACAAGGAGGTGTCTACATCCCACTGACAAACAAGTCCAATCATCAACTAGATCCATCCATCAATCCTATTCATCAATTAATCATGGCGCAAGGGTAATCAGTATCGTTATTAATCATACATCAGCAATTAAATATTCGTTGCGCGCGAGAGTAAACAATTCTATAACAATCACATGTCAACTTAAGTAAAGGTGCAAGAGAAAGGTAGTCACTAAATAAGTCATATATCTAATAAATTCATGACACCAGATTAGTTAACATATAAATTCAAGGTGCAAAAGAATAATGACGAAGCAATCACACGCCCACTTAAATTAAGGTGCACAAGTACATTTTGTTACTAAACTAATCATGAATCACCATTATTGTAAGGCACGCAGGTAATCAAGCTAAATCATTTTACATCCATCATTAATCCAATGCGCAAGCAATCCAATAATTTAATCACAACATAATCCATGGCGCAAGGTAAATTTATAACTCAATCATTCATCAATTATTAATTATTCATTTCACCAGAGAAAACTATCGATTTATCTCATGGCGCAAACAAGCTATTTACTCAACCAATCATACATCAATTTAAGGTAAGCAATAGTAAATTTATACACATATCGTTATACATCAGCGTTGTTCATAACGCGGAATTCATCAACATTTATATCGTGGTGCACGAATGATTTATTTACTTAAGTAATCACCCCTCTACATTATTAAAGGTGTGCAAGCAATCTAATTGTTAAATTGATCACTCATCAACATTAATCAAGGTGCTTATGTAATCAAATCACATACAAACATTCAATACATCTATTTTAATACATGGCGCAAAATAAGTATCAATTCCAAATTCATGCGCAAAATAATTATGTTTTTCAATGAGGCTTACAATTTACATTGTAAAGTCCCCAACTTAGGTGTTATTAATCTACAGTAGTCCTTAAACAATATAATTCATACTCAAGTAAATTCGACACATCAACTATAATGCATGTATGAATAGAATTATTTCATTCATTTATAGACTGACCCCAAAATAAATCAAGCATTCAGTAGAGCCTTTTATTGGCAGGTCATAGATATCTAAAGTGCTCATTAAAATTAACCTTGAGATATAAAATGACACTTAACAACGAATATTAAACTTGAAGACTTCTTGACATCATAAGGAAAAGGATCCATATAAAACTATGTGATCGCATTGAAAGAAGATATATGCCTTTGAATATTACTAACTAAAATCAAATGAAACTAAAGGACACTCCAATGTGCAAGGCATATTCTAATGCCGAAAACAAAAGTGTAGGAATAAGAAAAAGGCAGGGACTTAATAAATCAGAGACATGAAGGAAAATGCACAGTTGGTAAATTCCCCAACAACGCATAGATAATGAGGAAAGTTCTGGGAAAAAATAGTGAGCAACACACAGAGATAAAGAAGGTAAAAACTCATCTTGGTTCCCCCACAAGCTGGCACGTTTTACACAAAAAAAAACACAGAGATGAAGATGGTAAAAAAGCATGCTAGTTTCCCCCACAAGATAGCATGTTTTACACATAAAAACACAGAGATAAACATGGTATAACCACATGTTGGTTTCCCCCACAAGCTAGCACGGTTTACACCAAAACCACAGAAATAAAGAAGGTAAAAACGCCTGTTAGTTTCCCCCACAGGTTGAGAACGCTTTACACCCAAACGCAAAGATAAGGAGGGTAAAACTATTGCTAGTTTCCCCCACAATCTGAGCACGTTTTACACCAAAAACGCAGAGGTAAGGAGGGTAAGAACTCTTGCTAGTTTCCCCATAGTCTGAGCACGTTTTTACACTAAAAACGCAAAGGTAAGGAGGGTAAAAACTATTTCTAGTTTCCCCCACAGTATAAGCATGTTTTTACACCAAAAACGTAGAGGTAAGGAGGGTAAAGACTCTTGTCAATATGCCCCACAGTATGAGCACGTTTTTACACCAAAAACGCAGAGGTAAGGAGGGTAAAAAATATTGCTAGTTTACCCCACAGTCTAAGCATGTTTTTACACCAAAAACGTAGAGGTAAGGAAGGAATATCGCGTCAAGAGACAACGGGTTTAATGCCAGGAGCATATACAAGGCTCGGCAGTTCCGATCTGTTAGATGCATGGAACTTGAAGAAATTACATGATGGTCAAGGACAGGAACACATAGATATCTTAAAAGAAAAACGCAGAAAACAAATTCGTTGAGGTTATAAATCCACTAAAACGAATTGCAGAGGGTACATCAGTAATGGAAACGCTGAAGGGAAAAGTACATATCAAAGAATCATTTTTAATCTAAATACATCTTACCAAAGATTCCTGGATTAACAATATTCTAGATACATCAAACAAAAATTGGATGTCACAACCAAAGTATGTTCAACGAAGTTTAAAACTTTTATCTCTAAAATATGAACACCATACAATGCTCAATAAATTACCATAGTCGTCGATGAGAGGTCGAAGATGTTCTCCCACTCTTGCGCTCTATCTAGCTCCTCACTTGATAACCATGAAGACTTCACTGGTACCTTCCATCCAACGCTAGGGGTACTCTTCTTCCCCCTTAGCCCCCCGAGCCACAAAGGGGCCACGCACGAACACAACCAAAAAACTCCAACTCCCAGCTTGCCTCGCAAGGTCGAGCTACCACTCTCTTTTTTGAGCTGGGTATCCCAACTCTCACAAGAAAAATCAGTCAAAGAAATTTTGACAGCATAACTTTACTCATACCAGTCATGATCCATTCCTCCTTTCAGCCATTACTTTTATAGAATTTTTCTTAGTGACCACTTTCCATTTGCATGTTTAATTCTTTTTATTAAACAAATATTAGGAATTACTTCCCTCGCACACTTGTCACCCATTCCCTTAATTGCACCAATAAATTCACCATTTAATTTAATTAAATGTCAATTTCCCTCACCCATCCTAAAAGCACTCCTAAAATCACTCCTAAAATCACTCCTAGTTGTCCCTTTATTCACTCTATTTCCTTTTTAATGACTGACATCTTTCTAAAACTTAGCTGTGTTTAATTTAGGAAAGTTATTTAGTTAGACTAGACTAGATTCCTTTCTATGCTTCCACATTTTTTTTTACATTTTTTTCATTTCTTATCTTAGTTCGAATTTTGTATTCTTTTGCACACATTTATATAATTAAATCTTTAGATATAAAGTTTTACTCCTTCAATTTCTAACTTGATTTTTTTTTCTTCATCCCCCACCATTTATTAAATTTATAATTTAATTTGTTTTTTAGTCTTCTTACCCACTTAACATAGGCTCAATTTTTTAAACTATGATTAGAATTTTTAGGGGGATTTCATAATTAATAAAAATTACTCATTTAATATTTATTTTAAGTCCGACAATGTCAAAACAAAAATTGTTTTCTAGGCACCTAGGTTCATTGACTCATCTTTATTTGAATCACGACATTCCCTTCAAGACGCACTTTGTGCTACAAGGGTACCACTCTCTTTTATTCAAGTTTTATTTATGTGATGTTCACTTCAAGACGCACTTTGTGCTACAAGGGTACCACTCACCTTTATTCAAGTTTTATTTATGTGATGTGCCCTTCAAGACGCACTATGTGATCCAAGGGTGTCACTCTCCTTTGACTGATTTTGGTAGTTTTCCAACCCTTGGAGTCAATACTCCATTAGTTGACCTTGTGAGAGACTAAGGGCCTCTAAGGAATAAGGACCCTACCTTATTATGCGTCCCTTAAAATCTTCATGAGCGACTGTCTCAGTATGCCCTCACGACATTGTGGATCTCTCGAACTAGGTAATTGTTAACCTACAATTTGAGCCACGATGGGAGTGCTAGTAGGTTGTGGCAGGGCTGCTGTCACACCTCTCCCTCAATATCTGGTTGTTGTACATGGACCCTTTACTCCTTATGTGAGTCTGATTAGCAAGCAATCACCAGCCTGCATCCATCAACGAAACATTGTCAACGATCCATAAACAACATCATAATATACCCGATTATATGTCACATATGCATAAATAGAAATACCCAAACCATATAAAGTCCACCCCCTAACTCGATATGGAATCCAAGGAGGTCCATTGATGCCATCGGCATCCTCAATCTGTCGAGTGTCCTGCACACTCAGGAGAAACCTGTCAATTTCACTTGTCTATACATAGATATCAAATAGCATAACATCATAATCCAACAACATCATCATCTAAATACATAAGCAAAATAGACAACCATATACAAAATTGGATCACTTGCATGCAAGTGTCCTCAAAGAATAAGTCAAATCATGTGCACGCAAAAGCGGGATGTTACACAACAACTGTAATGTGTCACAGCTTCTATGTTGCAGCAATTGTTATAAGGTGTTGTAGCAATTTCTGTAAGGAGTTGCAGCGCAGAATAGTTCCTTGGTGAGTTGCAGCAATTGTTGTAAGGAATTGTAACAATTATGTGGGAGTTGCAGCAACTGTGTTGAAACAACTATATTTCATCACTCCTTGAGTAGCAGCCTTACATCAAGATCCTAGAAATTTAAGCTTCTAATCATGGCACATGCAAGGACTCAATATCTCCCTATTGGATGTCATGAAATTTTATCTTCAAGAATCACTTGTGCATGGATTGACCTTTTTTATCCTCTCGAGACCTACAATTAAACGAGCACTTTCCTACAATAAAATGTGGGATCATGGAACAAGAAAGGGGCACATTATTTCTTCATCCAAGAAATATAAAAAAAATCACAAATAATGCATATAAATTATATCCAAGAATGATAAAGAAAAATCCATTTCTGACCTGCTAAGGAGTGGTGGCCACCTCAATCTGCCCAACAATGTTTTGTTGATAACATTTTCGTCTGATGTCCAATTGAAGTTATTCCAAAACCAAATTGAATTATATTCATAGGGATATGTCCATTATAAATAAATTTTGAAATTTCCATGAAATGGTATGTCAAACATGTTGTGGAATAGGTTGCATGACAGAGTTGTTTTTTATTTTCCTCCTAGACCAATAGTCACAGTTTTGGGTGTAACGTTTTCATTTGATGATGGATAGAAATGATTCCAATTGAAGATGAAATTATATGCATGTAGGTACCTCCATTAGAAACATGTTTTGAAAAAAATAATAACCAATGGGTCAAATATTCCAATGAACAGACTAGGAAACAGAGTTTGAGTTGTGCAGATTTAGGACAAGTAGTTAGTATTTCATGAATAAATTTCTTGTATGATATTGAAATTGAGTGATTCCACTTGAATTGTAAACTAGATTAATAGCAGAATACACAATTGAAACAAGCTTTCAAAATCCATCCATTAGGTCTCCTAAAAACTTATTGACCCAAATTTTTCCCTGGTTTTCTTGCTTGATAACTAGTAAGTATTTTGACTGTATATTTTTCGTTTGATATCCAAATTGATAAATTCAAGCTGGGTTAGAAAATAGATTGCAAGGGATATTTTAGATAGAAACATGTTTTAAAAGAATTACCATATGGTCTATCAAAACATAGTTGTCCCAACATTGTTCTCTCAAAACAGAGTTGTAGCAATGTGCAGAGTTGCAACAACAATGCTCAGAGTTATAGAAATGTGTTGGACATAATTGTGGCTCAATGTGGTGTCACAATAGGAATCACCTTTACCCAAATTGAAAATACTGTCATTATTTTTAGTAATTTTAAGAAGCCCATGTGCTATAATAATTTGGTCAACAAGATATATCTCTCAGATTAGGATTTAGATATGCATGAGCTTTTGGTAGGCATATGATTTTCAAATTACGTTATATATTAACGACCCAACAACCACATCATAACTAGCTAATTGTTAAGATCTAGTTAGGACTTGGGATTATTTCTAACATATAGCTTATTAAGGAGACCAATTTCTATGATGGAATTCCCAAATGTTGATTGAATTTGATTTTTGTTATTGATAGGACCTCGCAATATCATTGGTAATCCCCCATGTTAGATGCAAGGTGAGAAGTATATGTAAGGGGTCGAATCTTGATATTTTGGATTTTTTTGTTATTCAATTGTTCATCATTGTATCTGGTAGTTTTGTTGGTTGACCAATAACAAATTTCATCAATGTCTATGGTGGCTTTGGTTGACCACTCACCATTTTCATAATATATTCCCCCCTGAAGGTGCTAGCTAGAGTATTGTTGTTTTATCAATGTACTCCCTCCAATGAGGTGTAGAGAGTACCATATTTGACTCATGGTTGAATTCAAAACATATATATAATTGGGCCCCAATCATTCCCAAAATCATCATCTGAAATAGGTTTTTTCCATGAGAATGTATCCTTACCTATGTTTGAACTAGATAGTAAGACATATGCAACTTCTTAACTTATCGAGACTCTTAATTTCTTCAAGAAATTTCACACTCACAAATTGAACCGGTTCGAAGTAATTTGGGATATGAAAGATGTTTCATTTTCCATATCCTAAGCCATGTCATTTTTTGTTAAATAACCATTTTTCTCAAGGTTTGACAATCATATTGGATTTATATCATTCTATATTTTTTTTTGTTTTATTCTTTTATATATTTAAATTCACATTTGTTGCTACTACTATCACTTTGTGATTATGCTTGTGCCTCATTTTTAACAAGACTTTCCTTCCATAATTCAATCTCATAACCTAGAAAGGAATCATCAATAATATGTTTCATTGCCTATGTATCAACCATTAGGTCATGTGTATCAAAATTAGCATTAACCTTTTGCATTAGGTCATCTATATCACAAGTTGCATTATCCTTTTGTATTAGATCCTTTGTGTCACAAATTGCATCAACCTTTTGTATGAGGTCATGTGTTGCGTATGTTGCATCAACTGTGCCCTCAATTTGTTGTTTCTTTTGAATTAATTTTATCTCAAGTTCTTCAATCAATTGATCCTTCATTTCAATTTGATTCTGAATATCAATAACCCAATTATGCAATTCATGTTTGTAGTCTTGTAATTCCTTGATTTCTTGATTGGAATTTTGTATATGGTTTCTTCCTTTACCCATGTGTCATTGTAACACCCAATTAATTACTTTAATTATTATGATTAATTTAGTTTAAATTAATTCAATTAATAATTGAGTTGATGGAATTTTATATTACCTTTTAAATTCAGTAATATCGCCATCAAAAGAATTATTATTTTATTTTATTAAGAGTGGGTAAAGAATTAATGACAAGATGAGACGGATAGAAAATTTATGAGGGGGCAGGGAGTAGATGGATGGAGGAGGGTAAGGAAGGGGGTTGGGTGCATTAGATGGGGGATTCAAAAGGAAGGGAAGGAGGTTTTGAGAAGGAGAATTGGAGGTAAACTGGTGAGGAGCTTTAGGGCTAGTGGACTAGTTGATGGGATTTTGGGCTCTAGAGCCAGGGAATCTAATTTCCTGGAGCTGGGGAGCTAGAGAGGCTATGTTCCTAGTTGGTTGGGAGGAAACAATTTTAGGTAGGGAGGAAACAGCTTCAGGCAGGCAGTTGCAGGAAAGCAGTTGCAACAGGACAACCTTCTTATTCAAGAGGTAATATGAAATTATTATTTTTTTACCCTAAATGCAAGTTATAGCATTTAGATATACTATGTGATTGTTAATTTTTGTTGTTCAATCTTGTAACACTAGAGTGTTAAAGAAGTTCCATGTCATACTAAAACAAAAATATAGATTTACTTTAGTTTTTAAGCCTTTCAGGTTGTTACAACCATTTTTCACTTGCCACTCTCGCTTGAAATTGTTCTTTTTCCATCATGTTTGCTTGATTTTTTTCACGCTTAGGGTGCCAAGTACTTGTGTTAATGCACCCCAAGTTGTGATTTTTACAATGATTTATTTTTTATTACTCTCTTGACCTCCTTATTCAAATTTCAACCAGGTCTTGATGATAATTTTCACACTTGACTTTGGAAGGGATTGTAAGTTTACCATTTTTACAATTCAATGCTTAGATTTGATGATTTATCCTTTAATGTTGAAAATTCAACTCATGAATCAAAGCAATGTCACTCTTGATGAATTTTCAATTTTCCACTTAGTGTCAAATGTTTGAAAATGACACATAACCTTTTAACAATTTAAAATTTTGGTAAGTTTGAGAGGACTTCAATACACATAACATTTGCAATCACTATTGCAGTTCATGAGTGCATGAAAATTGTGTGCTTGTTTTGTTTGCCAAAATAAATATTGGTGTGAAATACTAGATGCAATACATCATCAAGCATAAAAATCCATCCACCATTACCTAAGCACAATGTACTTTAGACCCCCTTATTCGAATTTTGGGATAGGTCTAAGACATATGAGACAAATAAAATTATATTTTTTTATTAGACTTGTTCAATTATAATATATCCTTTGCATCCTTTCAAAAGAATTCAATCTCCACTTTCTTTAAAAAAAAATTCCAAAGTTATTTTTTACAACATGGATTAATTTCGACAACTCTTTAAAAAAAATATGTAACATGGAAAATCCTTATGTCCCCTTAACAAGTTTGAAAAGAAAACCAACCAACAACAACAAAAAAAAGTATACCACTTTCTTTGCTTAATTTTGGTTGTTTCTCAATCACCAAGTAAAAACCATAGCCCATGATCATAGGCTTGATTCTTTGTTCATTTTTTACTGTGTAGAGAATAATGACACGTGGTAAAAATAAATATCATATACCTACACGTGGGTTTTTCCTTGTGCATTATGGATGCAAGTGGAGACATATAAATGTATTCTTCCACAAACTCAAACAACAAAAAGAACTTGAAGTATATCACTTGATCACTAGATCTGATTTTTGTTGTTGTTGTGTTCAATGATGTACCTAGCCACTGTGTGTTGGCAACCCACTATGCTAGAATTCAAACTTCAATTGATCAATCAGGAAGGAACTTTCACACCCTGCAACCACTGCTTTCATATATGATCTCTAAGGTTAAAAAGCTATGAACAAATCTAGGCCATTATCTGCACAATCACGTTGAAAATAAATGCTTCTAAAAATCACTAAGAAATGGATCAAGCAACTGAAAATCCAATCTACACGCTCTTCATTTCCTTGAGAAATTTATGCACACTGGTCTCTTCTAACTCATCTCATCTACAGATCTACTTCCAGAGAAATAGATTTTTGTTATGTCAATCTTATTTTTGATAATGAAGACAATAGCCTCCATGAATTTGCCTCTGTGGCATCAAGTGTCCACCAATATAAGCATCAGTACATGGAAGTGGAAGTGAGGGATGTATTCCCTCTCCCTGGGATATGGATTCTCCTATAGTGTGGTTTTTCTCTTGTTTTTCTTCAATAGGTTAATATCATGATCTCATAGACAAGCTAGTTTACATCCTAATTGTTCACCAAAATATCTCTGGAAGTGATCTGAAGTGCATGGTAAAACATCAAATTTGAGTTCATTGATCTAACTGATAGAGTTTGTGTAGTATTGAATTAGAGGCATTAAATGAATATCATTGAATTCATTACCTATCCTTCAATTTCCTCAGCTCAATCAAGTTGAATGGCTCATTGATAAGCTCATCCACATGGTGATTTGCTATATCTCAGATCATGGATTGTTGTAGAGATGGGCATGATAGATCTGTTAATTTCTTGATTGAATCACTTGAATTATTGTATAGTCATTGTTGATTGTATGCTTCCATTTGTACAAATCACTATGAATATCATGGTGCTAAATTGTGTTGTTAATATTGCCAGTAGATCAAAAACACTATGCCAAGAAAATAAAAGGAAAAACAATTGTGAATATAATTTTTTTAGTGATTTGAATTCAGATCTAATTTAGACTTGAAACAGATTTTTGAAGAACACCTGAATCAAGATCCAAAACAAATTTTGAAATTTTAGACTTGAAATAGATTTTTGAAGAACACTTGAATCAAGATCCAAAACAAATTTTGCAATTTTATGGCTCAACAAAAAAGGAATTGTCAGATTTATATGATTATCTGGGCAACTTTACAATGAATAGCATCTTAATTTCAGATTTTAAAAAACTCATTTCCTTTGAAAGATATTCCTTTGTTTGACAAAGAAATATAGGCTAAACCAAATCTATGCCACTCATAAACCAGATTTGTGCTATGATCACAACCATGTTTCCACTCTTCTCTCATCAATATCACGGGTTTCAACCATGGATTCACTTTTAACTTAGCACTACTCACAAAGAAATTCTCATGGATAACTACCATGGAGGCATCGGGCCCCTTAAGATCAAAGAATATTTGATACCATGTTAAGAAATATAACATAGGACAAAAAATTAGTGGAAAAGGGTTTAAGCCATTCTCTAAACATGTATTGATCTCATGATATCAATTTATAGTACATGGACTTGACCACTTCTAGATTTAAATCCTATTAACAACTCATTAGTGGATAATGACAACACCTCATCTATAGATAAGAATGAAAACTCAAAAGAATATGGTATCGAACTTTGTGATTGTCTAGGGACTCATGGTCTAACATCATTTCATTTATTATTGTTATTTTTTTTAACAAGAATGGGTATGTTATATTAAAAGAGCAGTGGTGTAACCACTGTAGGAAAATCTACAAATTTTGGGTCCGCAACCTATACATATTGTTGAAAATCGACGTCCTAAATCTATACTTTTCTAAGAGTCCAAACTATTAAAATATTGTCTAACTGCAAAGAATATTTGTATCCCCTTTTGTGTATAAAGATAAAATATATTTATTATTGATTAGATCAATCCCCTTTTGTGGATTAATCATGTTGGGCATTGTAATTGACCAAATCCCCTTTTGCGGATTAGTCAAACCCTAATTGTAATAGGATAAATGAAAAGTTGGCCTCAGAATATATTAAAGTGGTTATAACCACCCAGAATTAGAAGTCAGCCCAGCCAGTGAAAACACACCCTAGTTCACACGTGCCAGATTGTATAAATAAGAGAGGCTAGCGCCTCATTTGGACACACACTCAGCTCACTCATCTAGTGCGCAAGTATTGAAGGAAGTTGTAGTTACCAGTTGCCGGAAGAAGGAAGAGAGAGAGAGGTGCATCCTTGGAAGAGGAATTTTTGTGTTGTTTGGTTCATTATCTTGGCATTGTATTGGCTATCTATATTAAGGAAGTTTTGTTGGGTTTTCTTCCCCTTGAGGGTTTCCCAGGATAAATGCTTGTGTACTCTTGTGATTGTGTTTCTCGCAGTGATCCTGGCTATGCTATTGTTATCTAGTAAATAGAAAGGTAACCTAATAATAGTTGAAACTTTAGCATGGTATCAGAGCTAAGCTGAAGAGAGCATCTTTCACAAGAAAAAGAAAAACGTCATTGTTGATGTACATGCAAATTAGGGCTTTTTATTGAAGAATAATTCCAGGCCCAAAACCATCTAGAAAAGTGTGCCCTTCCTCAAGGATCACTTTGGCATCCTCAGCGCACCTTTTCAGTGGCTAGATCTCCCAGAAAGTGAAACCCTAGTTTTCACAAAGTACCAGAAGTACCAAAAAACCAGAAGCACCAGTCAAGAAATCTGCAAATCAAGTTTGGAGGGGTAAAAGTTTGATTTTCTGAAATCTAAACACACCAGGATACTCGCCTCAGTCCAGCGCATATTTTGGTTAGTTCAGTTTTCAGATCCAAGAAATTTGATTTTTTCTATTATTTGTATAGCTCGAAGGGCTAGGGTTTCTACTGCAAGAAAGAATGGCTACTAGCATGAGGGTAGAAGACAGGATGGAAGGATATTGAAACTTCAGATCCTGGAAGCATAGGTTGCAGATGATTCTAGATGAGAATGATCTCCTAGAACATGTTACAGTGGGTGTACTAGAACCAGAGGAAGAAGAGAAAACGACCAAGCATAAGAAGAATGAAAAGAAAGCAAAGAGAATCGTGTCAAATTCAGTAAAGGATCACATGATCCCTCATATATCCAAACTACAGACAGCAAGGAAAATGTATGAAGCACTCAACAGATTATATGAAAGAAAAGACATTAGCCAGAATCTTACCTTAAGAAATCAGCTTTGTAATATGAAGATGGACAACTCAGAATCTGTCACACCCTATCTTATGAGAGTTTCTTAGATCAGAGATCAGCTTGCAGCTATTGGAGATGTCATTAGTGAAAAAGAACTTGTAACCACAACCCTAAATGGGTTTCCAACATTTTGGATTCCTTTTGTACAAGGAGTGTGTGCAAAAAGCAAGTTACCCAAGTTTGATAAGTTATGGGCAGATTGCACACACGAAGAATCTAGACTTGCAGACCAATAGAAGAGACTAATTGTTGATGAAGAGGAAGCTCTTACAGTTCAAAAGAACAAAAGAAGTTCCTTTAGGAGGAATAATAAAGAAGCTAACTCCATCAGAGTTCCAGATAAGACGAAAGATGTTTCAAAGATCAGATGCTACAACTGTCAAAAGTTGGGACACTTTTCCTATGACTGTCCTCAAGGAAAAGAGAAAAGAAAGCATTAAGCACATTGGCAGAGGAAGAGGAATCTCCTCCTTCAAAGAAAGCTTTAGCAGAAATTGAGGGTTATGTACTTTAAGTTGAAGATAGTTGATCTGAAGAAAGATAGCAAATGGTGGAGTCTGTGGAGCCTCCCCACACAAAAAAAAAAGATAAGTATTCATGTTTATTTTTAGTATCTTGTTTACTTTAATACCTTATCATTACAAGTTAGATTATTTGTGAGAATGTTGATTAACCTCATTTTATTTCAGTATCTATGCAAACTTATAAAAGAAAAGGATAAAGAAAGAGATAAAATATTTATTTCAGGTATGATCACTCATGAGAGTGACAAAGAAAGCATATTGTAAGTAAGTTTACAAGTCTCAGAAGAAAGAACTTATTCCATGAATTGCAGAAGTCAGACAGCATTAGAAGAACGTATGATATGGTGACAGTCAGTAAAAACTAGACAATATATAGTATTTATATAGGATCAGGAGGCTCCTAAAGATGCAGAACATAAATGTTCAAGATGGAGAAAAATATAGATACTCATATATAGTCGATCAGAAGCAGGTAACTATAGGTTGCCCCAGTACCATTCTTATAGATGTAGAGGGATCAGGTTGATCCAGTATGAAGTCAGAAAGAAAGAAACGTTTGAACTCAAGAAGGCACTCAAGATATTACAGAAGAAAACTTCAAGGATGATGATTAGAAGCTCTTAATTTGGTGCAAGAGGGAGCTATTTCTCCGAGTTCCAAATGGAGGATCATGATTTGGTGCAGTTTGGAAAGTAGATGAATGGTGCCCAAACATTTTGATCAAGATGAATTTTATTTAGTAGATGGATGGTACCCAATAGATGGGTAGCATGGTATTATACCATGGAAAGATTTTGGACCACAAGAGATGTTTTCAAATCCCATAGCTAGACCTTCGTAGAGAAGGAGAAAGAGAAGAGACCTTCGTAGAGAAGGAATGAGAAATCCCACAGGTAGACCTTCGTAGAGAAGGAGAAAGAGAAGAGACCTTCATAGAGAAGGGGAATGAGAAATTTTCCAAGGTTGGCATTTGTCCAAGTGTTGAGTTTTGGATACTCTAGGGACATGCTAGAATACCCTCATAGAGAGGGGTGTGACCACCCTCGTAGAGAGGAATGTGGATGTTTCTCCAAGGGGCAGTGGGAAAATACTCTCATCTGGCCAAGGATGGAATAGCCTGGAACACAAACCTTGACAATGTGGAATGGTTAGTTGGCTCTTGAGGTTTGTGTCGTGATCCTGCGTGGAACATGGAAAGGGAGTCTAGTCTTGCCCAGGCTAGCATCTTAGCTTCTCTTGTTTATGTGGGATGACTAGGAGTGAAGCTATGGTAGTAGTCCTCCCCACTGGATGGGTGATATAGATGACTACAAGAGAAGGGAGAACAGAAAAGGAATGGAAAAACTCATAGAATATCTTTTGTGTGAAGATAAGATATTTTTTGTGTGAAGATAAGACATAGTATGTGTGAAGATAAGATATCTTATGTTTGAAGATAAGAAAGAAGTAACTTATGCGTGAAGATGAAAGAAAGAAAGAGTATCTTCTACGCGAAGAGAAAGAGAACAAAACTTCTGATGATTTATAGATATGCTAGTCAGTGATCATGATGCCAAATGACCAAGTGGATTATATTGATGCCTCATGTTATCTAGTTGATGATGTTATCCAGTTGATGATGTTGCCCAGTTGATGATGTTATCTAGTGGATGTTGCTACCTAGTTGATGTCGACATCCAGTGACCTGTCAAAAGATCAAGAATATCCTTCTTGTTAAGAGGGAGTGGTAAAATATTGTGTAACTGCAAAGAATATTCTTATCCCCCTTTGTGGATAAAGATAAAATATATGTATTATTGATTAGATCAATTCCCTTTTGTGGATTGATCATGTTGGGCATTGTAATTGACCAAAACCCCTTTTGCGGATTGGTCAAACCCTAATTGTAATAGACTAAATGAAAAGTCGGCCCCAGAATATATTAAAGTGGTTATAACCACCCAGAATTAGAAGTCATCCCAGCCAGTGAAAAGACACCCTAGTTCACATGTTCTAGATTGTATAAATAAGAGAGGCTAGCGCCTCATTTGGACACACACTCAGCTCACTCATCTAGTGTGCAAGTATTGAAGGAAGCTGCAGTTACCAGTTGTTGAAAGAAGGAAGAGAGAGAGGCACACCCTTGGAAGAGGAATTTATGTGTTGTTTGGTTCATTATCTTGGCATTGTATTGGCTATCTATATTAAGGAAGTTTTGTTGGGTTTTCTTCCCCTTGAGGGTTTCCCAAGATAAATGATTGTGTCCTCTTGTGATTGTGTTTCTCTAAGTGATCTTGTCTATGCTATTGTTATCTAGTAAATAGAAAGGTAACCTAATAATAGTTGAAACTTTAACACAAAAAATGAAAGAGACTCACAATTCCCGAGCTAACTTTATGATCCCAGAATTAACCTTTATTTCAGAGAACTGGTTTGACTATGTGTTTGCATCAGTTGCCTTGTATTAGAAGGTTTTTTCTTTTTTACCACTTGCGTCCAATCCTTGGATTTCTCATTCTCTTCGTCTGCTTGATCGACCCAGCTTTGAGAAGAAGGTGGTTGTGAAGACATAACTCTTTCCTGTTCTACAGTCGGTTGAGTTGGCTCCCTACTTTTCCCTTCAGGTGTTGATTTTGTAGGTAGGTCCTTCGAAATATGCTCTTCAGACGTTGATTCTTTAGGTAGGTCCTTCGAAATATGCTGATGAGCCAGCTTTGCACCGTCCCACCAAGTGGATTTTCGCCGAGATTTCTCAGTTTTATGTTTCTCCAGAATTTTTTTGCAGTTGATAGCTAAATGTCATGTTTCAAAGCATGCTCTACATCTAAAGTTTACATGTTCGTAATCTACAGGCTGAGTTCATGAATAGTCCTTATTTTACAGGATAATTTCTACTGGAAATCCTTTTGAGAAATCCATCTCCACACAGATCCGGGCAAATGTGGTGAAGACAGACTTTGTTTCTGGGCTTATGCTGTGAAAATTTCCAAGGGCATTCCCAATGGTTTGCAGAGAGGCCCGGGCCCAAAAGTGTAGAGGTAGATTTGGGAGCCTCGCCCAAACTAGGGTTGAAGGAATAGCGGCGGTATATGCATCGAAGGTGGTGGTCCATGGCTGCATGGATAGGCTCGACCTACCCCAAAACCAGGGGCTTGAATTGAAGATCTAATCCCTGTCTTCAGTAGAACCAAAAACCACTATAAAAAACCCTTTTGCACACGGGTAGACAAGGCCTTCCTCCTCTAGCAGGGGGCTCCATTCGGAAGAGATCCAAGAATGCAGATCTTCAAGACGAGGCCACAGACTGTTGAACCTATAAATAATAGCATGAGACTTGTAGTGATCCACGAAATCCAAAGCACTCTGAATGACCGAAACGATGGGAGCAGGGGCCTCTTGCACCACAAGCCCTAGAGGAGACCCTGAACCTCCGGACAACTTGGCTACAAGAACCGCAGGCTGAGGGGAAACTACGCGAGCACCAGGAGAGGGAGGGAGGGGAGATTCGTCCTCCTATAGAGGTGACTTGCGGGGATGTGAACCACCTTTCTTCAGCGAGGGTAGGACCTCGGGGAGAAGAAGTGGAGGGGACGAGTGGTTGGTCGAGCTTTGCTAAGCAGGAGGGCCTCGAGGAGGCTGCGAGGAGAGAGTCATGACAGGCTTGTGCAGAGGAGGAAAGGACAAGCTATCAATTTAGAGAGAGGGAGGATCCAAGGTAGGAACCCTTCCTACGATTTGATCTTCCAAGGAAGCCATCAGGAGCAAGTTGGAGTAGGTCTGTGGAGCAAACGACGACGTCTAATTCATTTATTATTGTTATTACTATTTATTAATTTTATTTATTTATGTTCATTAACTTGCCTACCCCGCTTTGTACTCAAAGGATAAAAAAAAATTATGTCTTTGATCTGGCTTTTAATTCCTTCTTATGATTATTCATTCTTGAATTCGTTATGGTTGAGAACATGAGAGAATATGATCTTCTAGGCGTTGGGTAGAGTTATCGAATTGTGATAGAGTTTGACCAACCTAATTTGGTCTTCTGTGGGTTTGTGTGGCAATGACTTATGTTTTGAAACCAAATTGTACTAGAACTAATATTCTTTGGAATATAGTGTGAATGTTTTCTTTGTTCTAAATAATGTTGATACACTGATTGGTTAAAGTATCATCTCTTGTGATTAGGATGTTGATAAGGTGTTTTTGTAACAAGATCTTTCCTTCTCATATTTGTAGTGTCTTTTTGTTTCGCATTTGGTAGTATGTCTTCCTTGCATACTTGTGTCACTATGTTGATCGTTAAATGTTTATTGACAGAGATATTTGGATTTTTCATCATTTGTACTTCAACATTTGACAATATCCCTACTTCAACTCAATTAGTCATTGTTTATTTGTCGACTAGTGGTTCTTTGCTGACATGTTGGTCTAACTTTAGCTATATTTTCTTTTCATTCTTCAACTTCTCGATTTGCACAAGAAAACATTGATTATGGTTCCTTAGGAAGAAATGTTATTCATCATTTTCTGACTTGTCGAATTACTTTTTAAGTTTCTGACTCTTCAGCTTCTCATCCTTTAACCTTTTGATTTGTTCAAGTAACTTCTAATTAATCTTCTTTAGGGAAGAATTTTCTTCATCCTTCTCTAATAACTTATTCTCGAGATCTTGATTCTCCCATTCTAACTTTTGATTGCAATGCATTTTATCCTTTGACTTCTTATTTTATGCAAGTAGTTTTTTACTATGCTCTTTTAGGTGAGAAATTTCTTCGTCTTTATCAGTGACAATCTTGTCAAAAACAAATTGCACCTTTTGTATCAACTTCTTATTATCATGAAGGATCACTTCTGATACATCCTTGAAGTCTTCTAATGAGTGTTTCATTGGACTTAACCTCATTATAACATACCACAATGTTATCTTCTTCTTCCAATAGGAAAATGTCAAAAAATTATTCTTCATGTTTAAGATGAAGGTACCCAATGTTTCTGGCTAAGTTGAACCAAGAATTATATCAACATATTTATCAAACATAAATATAACATTGAATTTGGATATGAATTTATAGTCATAATTGTTACTTGTAAGTCCTTGATTTCATATTGATTTTCACCAAAAAAGTTTTTCTTTTGGTTTATACTTGGTTTTGTAATTAATAATTGATTTGTGAAATTGATGTCGATGTAATTTTCCTAATAGTTTACACCAATAATGATGTTAATCTTTGTTTTTTAAATAATTCTTTTGAGTATTAATAATCCAAAGCATAAGATTGCATAAGATTGGAATACCTTTTTAGAAAAATATTCCTTTCTTATTTTTAATAAAATTTACTTTTAGTCAGAGATATACTTTAGTGTCACAAATAATTTGAATATAAATATCAATAACTAATAATTTGACTATGAATATCAATATTTTTTTAAGTACAATTTATTTTTTCACTTTTTAAAAGTACATTTTTATAGCCTTCCCTTAATAATGTTGTCTCTATGACCTTTAGTATATTTGACTATTGATATATTTGTTTTATGGAATATGTCAACCATATAACTTTAAGTCATTTTATTGTCACCTCTTCCTAGTATGATGTTTATGCTAATGTGATGGCTTAACTTTCGAATTTATTTGACTAGTTGGTCTTGGGTAAGGTTGTGGCGCTTGGATTGTAGCATTTGAAAATAATATTAGCAAGCGATTATGCCAAATAAACTTGCAGCCACGACATGAGTATAACCCAAAATGTCTTGGTAGAAATCTAATTTGGATAACTATGGCTTACTAAATATGATGGCTAATGCGATTGGTCTATGATTACTATAATGGATCAATGCACAGAGTCTTATATAGTTTCTTTGTTTTAGATAGTTAATATGATTACTCCCAAGGCAACATTGTTTCCATGGTGAATGATACTAACTCAAGTGGTTGTGAATGAATAGACATCTTGTACAACTATGATAGAGCATTGATGACACCTATTTCTATGTGATTTATGCATTATCGGAAAGTTTATGTCCTAATATGTAGTCAATGATCCCAAAATAAAGGAATATTTATACACAACAACATAGTCTTCACAGAAATTACTAGTTTGTCTTTGATTTTATTTTTTATTTTGCACTGGAATAATATTCAACGAGATTTCTCAATTTTTTAAATTTCAAAAGGCTTGAATGTGTTCAAAGACCTACAAAATCAAGAGAAAACTAAAAACAACGAGTGTATCCCAAATCTAGATTAGACAGGCTCTGATAAAGGTGTGGTCAAAGGTCAGAATAAAAAAAACAAAGCTTTGATACCAATGGACTGTAAAAACTCACAATATTTTACTCAATTATATGAGAAGAATGTTTGGATATTTAGACACTTAGGATTTATTTAAGATCAAGTTGGTCTAATGTCTCTTTAGGTAAAAGTGTGTTTCTTTAGTATGCATTTGTAGTTGTGTAATCTGATGGTCATGATATGTTTTAGACATAGAGTGATTTGATGGCTCATATTCTCCTAGATCTTAATGGCTATATCGATCCATGGCTTAGCACCAGATTGGTCCATGATCTTGATCATTTTCTTATGATCGATTCTGAGAAAATCTCTTGTAAAATATTTTCTTTCGCATTAATATATTGTCTCCAGTGTCCACATTAGTTGGTTGTGTGAGTGGTGTTATGATATTTGATCTGGTTGTTTAAGTGATTATTGAATGTGTTAATCCTATGTGGAAATACCCTATTTTGTCGAACATGGTATCATAGCCCATTTGAAGATCCGCTCCCATTGTATATTAAGATCTTGAACCTGTGTAGTTGCATGCAACAAAAGACTTATGGGTTATAATATTTCCATGCAATCTTGGGCTAAGAGGATTGCTCAATTGCATCCGAAGCACCACTTTTAGTTGGAATTGTTTTTCATTTTACTCAAAATGGTTTATGTTTTCCCAAGATATCGTCATTTTTGTCAAATTCAGAGGCATAAACTTTGAATACGCCCTTTAAAACAAATTACAAAGTTAATATTTTGGTTTTATTTTTTTTATTACTAGATTGTTACTATTTTCATCTATGTATGCTCTTTGTCTTGCAATTTGTGTGATCTCGCAAAATCAAAAACAAAGTGGAAAGTGTTTTTTTTTTTTGCTTATGCTCTTTGTTGTACAATTTGTGTGATCTTGGAAAATCATAAACAAAGTGGAAAGTGTTTTATTTTCTACGTATTCTCTTTACTTTTCACTTTATGTGAGTTCAACAAATCAGAAATAGAGAAAAAACTTTCATTTGACAGGTAAGTTAAACAAGATATAACACCATTATTGTTGAGATTCATTTTTTTTTTTTGAAATTTCATTTGGTTTTGTGTGTGAACATGCTAAAGTTTTTTTTGCAAGCAAAAACAAGGGTTTTGGGGGTAAGAAAGTACTTTAAGAAAAAAATAATAATAATAATAAAGAAAATATCCCCTCCTCCTTCATCAAAATTGTTATGTATTTTGCACTAGCTCACTTGGTTGAAGTTGTTTAATTACTAAGAGGTGTTGAATGAGTTGAAGTCTTTGTATTTTAAGTTACATTTTGAAAAAGTCCATGCAACCTTGAGTTATCTCATAACTTTATTATAAAGTGCACTTCACTTAAAATATAAAAGTGAATCACTATAAAAGTAACTTAATATTTTATTTTTTTAAGCTACCTTTTGCATGCAACTTTAATTTATAAACTAAATTTGATTCTCACTTGTTCTATAAAAGTGGGTCACTTGATCCAGATTATTTCTGGCACGAAATGAGAGCGGAGATATAATAAAGAAATGTACAGAGATATCTCAGATATCCAATAATATAACAAAAATGTATCAGAGATGCAACCATAAACACAGAGATACAATAATACACAATTTTCTATTAATGAGCGAAAATGTACAAAGACTGTAAAAATACAGAGTGAAAGACTCGCTAGAATGGTGGCAGCTTATCTCTGAGAAGAGATGTGTCTGCTACTCGCATTCGCAAGAAGATGATTTTATAATGAGGCTCCAAAGGTATTTTTATCATAAATAAAATCCAAAACCCTAACCCCGGAAGATGAAAATCCAACAGTTTTGTGGACCTCGTTTTGGGTAGTTTGGTGTATCAACTTCCCAGGGGCGTAACTTTGGCATACGATCTCCGTTTTGGGTGCACGATAGCTCGTTGGAAAGGTATCAACGAGGAGATTAATTTTGGGGGCTCAATGAGAGCCTTTGGCTGTCATTGAGAAGTTTGATCCAGAAAAACCTTCATTTAGGCCCTCAAAATGGCCCCAGAAGTTTAAAACTGCTAAAAATAGTAAATTGTCAAAATTGTTAGAAAATTGTTTTGAGCCAATTGGAAGAGGTGGGTGGCCAATGATATCCACCTAGATCAATCCTCTCTCCTTAGGAATTAATGGTCTCCATTAAGTTGATTTCCCGGGGGAGAGGGGAAAGCGATTCAATCTTGGTGTGTTGCTTGCCTTGCTAGGGACGCTGCGTTGTGGAAGGTTGTCATGAACCTGTTGCTAGCAGGGTCAAATTTGTTTAACCAGTCAGAATACATGAGATGTCTGGGTGCAAAAGGAATATGTGTGCTTTGATGCATTCTTATCGACCTGCTTCTATTGGATAGAAGGTGCTTGGGCTGAGGCTGTAGTGGTTGCAATATCCTTCTATTCACCTTTTGAACAGATTGTGAAGAAGCTGAATTTTGTAGTATGAGATACTACCTTGCGGCATTGTTTAGGTGGGATAGTAGTTGGAACTAGCTCTGGTATCCTGTAGAAATGACCCCCCAGAGTAACAATGACACTACGGGGTCGAGACTCATAGATAGCATGGTGCTTCCACATATATGGTTGGCCCAAGAAAACATCACAAACATACAGCAGGGAAACATCACATAATACCTCATCCTTGAAGGGTTTGATGTTGTATAACAATCAGCACTGTTGGCTAACATGCAGATCTCGTCCCTAGCAAAACCACCCGATGTTGTATGGTTGTGGATGTGGTATTGTCGACAATCCCAACTGTTTGACAACCTCTGTTGAGATGAGGTTCTTCTGGCTTCTGCTATCAACAATAAAATGCAGCGGGGTCCACTTCACCCACATCTATGAATGAAAAAGGCACTCCCCCTCTTCAGGATATGTGGGTTCTCCTGGCTGAATTGTTGCGGTCGCAACAATAGTAGTGGGTTCTGCGTCGATCATATGTCTTCTATCAATATTTTCTGAGTCGGATTCTGAATCAGGGTTCGGATCCTTGTCTTTGATCTTGGCCACCAATTATTATTTTGATCAATATTCATTGGTGTTGTTCCAGGGGATTTTTTGGAAATCACACCATTTTCTGGTGTCCTTCTTCGTCTTTCCGTGACCCTTATTTTCCTGTGTCTTGGACTGGTTTTCGGGAGACTGTTTGTTAGGGTCATCTTTATCATACTTTGGTTGTTGCGTATTTCCATACCCAAACTCCCATTTTTTTTGGTGCTTAAATTTCTTCTCGATTTTAATAGCATATCGATAAGCAACATCGAGTGATGAGATGTCCAGAAAATCCATTTCAGTTTGGATGCATCTGTGTAGAGCCCCACGGTATTTCAAAACCAAATGTCATCCAAAGTCTTTGATACCTAGCTTGGTGCACAATGTATGGAAGGTATTGGTGAACTTCGGAACTTCTTGGCCCCTCTCTTGTCATAGTGTGGTCCATCTCATATATTGGTCCTCATAGTTTCCAACATGATAGTATTGTTCATTTACTGCATCCACAAAAAAATATCAAGTGGGGTCGGCCCCATATATTCTAGAATCCTATGTAGAACTTTGATCCCAATAAGTTTCCCACCAATGTTTGACATGGGGGAGAGCCTTAAGGAGTGTGAATGTGATCTTTTCCTCGTCGGAGAAATTATGAACAGAGAAATAACCTTCTAGCAGATTTAACCATTTTTCTAAGGCATCTGCATCTATCTGCCCTTTAAATATGGGAATATCAAAATTAAATTGTATCTTGAAAGGTGGGGTGCCTCCAAAGTGTCTGTTTGATGAAGACGTTATTGTTTTTATCGGCAGTCGTTGAAGGATGTGGGCGAAATTCTCCATCATTTTGTCCCTATGTCGCATGAGAGCTTGCTCAAACAACAGATTAATAGAATTGTTTGCTCTGTTGTTTTTCTTTTCTTCCGCCATGGAGGGTTTCTTGGACATGCGAGAGCGATTGTCTTCAAGAGAGACAAGCTCAAGAACAAACTTGTTATACTCGGACCTCGTCGGGGACATGCACTGAAAAATGATCAAGAGTAGCTTGCTCTGATACCACTGATCCGGATTATTTTCGGCACGAAATGAGAGCAGAGATATAGTAAATAAATGTACAGAGATATATCATATATCCAATAATATAACATAAATGTATCAGAGATGCAACCATAAACACAGAGATACAGTAATACACAATTTTCTATTAATGAGGGAAAGTGTACAAAGACTGTAAAAATACAGAGTGAAAGACTCGCTAGAATGGTGGCAGTTTATCTCTGAGAAGAGATGTGTCTGCTACTCGCATTCGTAAGAAGATGGTTTTACAATGAGGCTCCAAATGTCTTTTTATCATAAATAAAATCCAAAACCCTAACCCCGGAAGATGAAAAGCCAACAGTTTTGTGGACCCCGTTTTGGGTAGTTTGGTGTATCAACTTCCCGGGGGCATAACTTTGGCATACGATCTTCGTTTGGGGTGCACGATAGCTCGTTGGAAATTTATTATCGAGGAGATTAATTTTGGGGGCTCAATGAGAGCCTTTGGCTTTCATTGAGAATCTTGATCCCGAATAACCTTCATTTAGGCCTCAAAATGGCCCCAGAAATTAAAAACTACTAAAAATAGTAAATGGCCAAAACTATCAGAAAATTGTTTTGAGCCAGTTGGAAGAGGTGGGTGGACACTGATATCAACTTGGATCATCACTTCATAAGAAAATTATTTGTAAAAGTAATCTTATAGGCAAAGTTAAAGAAGAAAGGGAATGTTTTTTTTACTCAATGACTTCATTGTGAATCCATCACCATGTGGGTCAACTTCTCCATGACACCTTGGTTACCATTTATGTCTTTTTTTAAAAGGAAATAAATTTCACATTCAAAGTTTGTTTTCAGTGCCACTTTTTTTAAACAATATATTTTTCAAGAGCTTTCCATATAGATAGTCAGTTTAAGATTTTGAATCCATATTCCCTGAATATTTTAATATGGTTACTCCAAGTGATATTTTTCTTACCAATACCAACAAATTCTCATGGAAATATCATATGGAGGATGTACTAAGAAGTAAAGTATTGTACCATATTACTTTGGGAAAAGAACAAGGTACCACTAAAAAAAAACAAATTCAAATGGGATAATAAAAATGACAAAGAACATGCATTAATCAGAATGCCCATCTCTCCTAATTTACGGTTTCACCTTCAAGGAATTGATGGCCCAAATAAATCTTGGGATATGATAGAATGTTTATTTGGTAAATAAAATGTGATTCGATCCCACCATATTGAAAACCAGTCAATGTCTTTAAATCCCAATTATTTCCCTTGCATTGAAGATTATTTATCTAAGTTCAAAACACTTAGACTTTTACTTAAAGATTATAAAATAGATATGCAGGATGATCGATGCATATATGTTATTCTTGATAAGATTGGTAGTGCATATTCTATCTATCTTCTATGCCACTAGAGAAGCTCTAGGGAACTCTTATCAAGATCCCACTCTTGAATATTTTTGTGATTCTCTTATTAGAGATTAGTAAGATAAGCTCTTACATATTGGAGTGATCAACATTTTAGGTACATCTAACAAAACCTTAATGGCCCAACAAAAAGACAAAACCAAGCATCCAAAGAAGCAACATTCTCAAAACAACAACAAGAAACACAAGGGTCACAAACCCTCTCAACTAGCTTCTACTCCCAATGGTGACAAAGGACCAAAAGCAAAAAGTAAGAAGACTAACAGGAATTGTAATTTTTTGGGTGAGATGGCCATCTGAAGTATAAATGTTTTAAAAATATGGAGGCCTTACAAGCAGCAATAAAGAAGCACAACATCAATCTTGACTCTTCTTCTTCTAACTCTTCTTCTCATGGGCATGCACTTTCTACATCTTCTTAATCAACATTGTAGGTACATATAACAAATCCTTAATGGCCCAACAAAAAGACAAAACCAAGCATCCAAAGAAGCAACATCCTCAAAACAACAACAAGAAACACAGGGGTCACAAACCTGCTCAACTAGCTTCTACTCCCAATGGTGACAAAGTATCAAAAGCAAAAAGTAAGAAGACTAACATCCGTTGCAATTTTTTGGGTGAAATGGTCATCTGGAATCTAAATGTTTTTAAAATATGGATGTGTTACAAACAACAATGAAGAAGCACAACATCAATCTTGATTCTTCTTCTTCTAACTCTTCTTCTCATGGGCATGCACTTTCTACTTCTAGTCTCTCCTTCAATGCAATGTATACTTCTTATTCTAATGAGTGGCTTATTTATTCTAGAGCATCTTATCATATATGCATATATGGCTAAGGATAAAACCATTTTTTCTGATCTTAATGAATGTAAAAAAAAAACATACATTTGTTGGTAATGATAGATCTCTTAATGTTGTAGGGTCTATAATAGTTTACGTAGATAATGATCATTTCAATGATGTATTATGTGTTCCAAGTCTTTCCTACAACCTTCTATCAGTATATCATATCACTCATTCAGGTGAAGGTAAAACAATAGAGTTTTCACCTCACCAAGTTGTAATCAAGGATTTAAAATATCCTAAGCATGTCCTAGCCACTAGATTTATTAATGATATTACCAAGTTGTACAAATTTGACAACTTTGGGTCATCATATTTTCCATCAAATTTTGTTTCTCATAGCGATGACTTGAGAAAACTCCAACATGAGCAATTTGGTCTTCTAAATTATCATTCATTGCAGCAGCTATGTCATCAAAATTTGGTGATTGGTCTTCCTCTTGTTTCTTATAGAGATGGTGTTTGTGTCAGTTGTGTTCTAAACAAACATAATCAAGATAGTTTTGACAAGCATTCCCCTTGGCATGCCTCGACTCCTTTGTAGCTTGTTCACAGTGATTTGTGTGGTCCAATTTCTTTTCCTTATTTCTCTAGGTGCAAGTAATTTTTAACTTTCATTGATGAATTCTCTAGATGCACTTGGGTTTAATTCTTAAAAATTAAAAGTGAAGTTTTTGACATGTTTTTGGCCTAGAAGGACCTTGTAGAAAATAAATATGGACATTAACTACAAAGGTTAAGAACATATAATGGTTGTGAATATGTGAACAAAGAAATTACAACCTACTACACTAAACATGGCATTCAAATGCAACATATTGTTCCATATACAACACAACAAAATGGTGTTGCTAAGAGAAATAATTTCACATTAAAGGAAATGGATAATTGTATGATTCTTGTTTTTCTTGCTTACTAAAAGGGAACAAGCACTAAAGAAGCTTACTCTCCAACACTTTGATGTTGTAGGACAAGTCCCAACCCTGTATCATCCATTCTTGTACATTTTTTACATGAAGAGCTCAAAAAAAAAAACTATGCAACAAAAGCACCCAAAATACGATTACCAAAACTTGGTCTAGAAGTTGGCTAACCCTTCAAATTCCAATATTTTGTGTCGTGGACAAATGGATTCATTCGTTTGGTATTGAAATATTGTTTAAAATGGTGGTGTTGACCAAAGTGCTATCAATTTCCAGTTAAGCATACAGAACATGCCCAATTCAAATGAGAGTAGGGAAAATGCATTGCAAAGGTGGGTAAAATTATTTACCATGAAATAAGATACCTTAGATTTTGGAAACCTCTTAGTTTACTAGTCTTGAATTTATGTTCCTCTTAGTGGCCAGTGGTAATAGAAGTGTTAAATCTGGAGCAACTGAATATTGAACCAGAATCTACAACATTTTTTTTCATATTCGCATTTCCAACATAAAACCCAAGAAGAAAGTAGAAACAGCAGTTTTTCCAGTGGGTCGGACATGAGGGTAAGTCGTTTATAATGTCATCTTCTCTTTAACTCCAGTTTGTGTACAAAAAGATCAAAAACGTCCTCGGAATATTTGGTAAGAAAATGACAACGAAAAAAATATTGTAATCGTTTGATTATTGTTAGTGTGTATGAATGACACAAACTATCATGAGTTGAGAAGATATCCTCGGTTTAGACCTACTTGAGATTATTTTATTTTGAATGATTGCACAACTGGATGGAAGGTAGTTGGAACTTACCTAGTAAGAAAATCAGGAGTGGGACATCCTTGGAAGGGCTACCACAATCCAAAGGACAAAACCAGTGAGGAGGTCCATTGTCGAGTCGAATAAAATTGAGTGTTATGTCTAAGTAATCCTTTACACTCACGAGCTCGTACTCTCGTCCCCTTGGTAATCCCATTGGAAAATATTTCAAGACTTATGTAGCACCATTAATACCCAATAAATTTTCCAAGACAAATGAAAACATGCCTCGGTGGCACCACCACAAGAATAGAAGTGATTTCCACAATCTTCAAATGGAGAGAATCTATTTTGTTTCTGCATGACTCTGTCTTACCAGAGAAATCAGTATCCTCTTGTGCATCCAAAAAAGTGATCATGGGAGTATCAACTACAAAGCAGGATGGTCGGATGGAGCGAGACGGAAGCAACGCGACTAGGGCCTAAACCTTAGTCGCCCCTGATCTGGTTTTGATTGCAGGGAAGTGTCTTCGTCGGTAGCAGCGACCAGGTATGATTACAGGGCCAAGGATCGGCGTATCAGAGCGTCCCTTTTGCCTGTGATTGCATCCATTTTGGTTTTGAGCAGGGGCGCAACTTCGACTGGAGAAGCGGCCAGGGTGAATACAGGGTCGCGGATCCCTCTCGCCTGCAGCTTCGTTTGGCATACGTTTTGAAGTGGCCTCTGCGACTTGCTGCCTCTTGCTTGCTGGTGGTCGCCGCCTTCCACGATGGCCCCAGTCCCGATCGCAGAGTTGGAAAAATACCATTTGGAAGCTTTCAAAATGTTAGTCCACTCAGCAGGACCTAAATCCAAGCCTCCTCTCTCGTCTAAGTTTGTTAAGAAGATGGAGGAGATTCCTTCTCTGGAGCTAGATTCAGAGGACCCTTGCAATCTTGCCCTCCTTCTAGCAGAAAATGCCCTCATCGGAAAGTTTACGGGGTTATGGCCAAGCCCCAAAATAGTGGAGGCATGGATGGATGATCATTGGAAGATGCTGATACAGGGAAACGTTACTCTGTACGCAATAGGCAGGGGTTTTTTTATCTTCATCTTCACGAGGAAAGTGGACTGTGATTTAGTTTTCAGATCTGGTCCCTATTTCATGGGGTCGAGAGGGTTGTTATTAGCCCCCTGGACTCTTGACTTCAACCCCGGAGCCGAGATCACAGCAGCCCCTGTTTGGGTTAGGCTGCCTCACCTACCATTGCATCTCTGGGGGATAAGCTCTCTGGAGGACATTGGAAATAAGCTTGGGCGTTTCCTGGATAGGGCGAAGCCGAAGGGGGATCAGTTTACCTGCGCTCGTATTTGTGTTGAGGTTAATCTCGAAAAAGGACTTCCGGAAGCCATTAAGCTCTCCCTGGGGGAATGGTGCCATATCCAAGAGCTGGACTACGAGCAGATTCCTTTTAAGTGCCTCCAGTGTCACGCTTACGGTCATTTCGCAAAAAGTTGTCCCAAAACCTATGAGGAGACGGGACCAGTCAAAGAAGATGATTTTCAGCCAGTAACTAACCGACGAAGGCAGCCAAGGTGAAAGGATCTGTTAGCCCAGGCCCCAAAGGCCACCCATACGGCAGAGGCAACTCTAGAAAATAAAAACAGCTTTGACGCGCTGAAGGAGGACGAAGCCCTAGATCCAGAAGCAACAACAGTTAAGGAAGATCCCCCGGCATACGAAAGCCCTCCGGATTCCACCCCCCCAGAAACAATGGCAGCAAAAGAAACTCGGGCTTCAGTGCCGGAACCTTCTGCCTCTGCAGGTCTGGATGTTTCAATCCCTTCTAGAGGCTCTGTGGAAACTTCTGAACCGGAAGACAATGCAGTTCCGTCTCCACCCCTTACCCGAGGGCGAAAGACCAATAAAGCACGCAGAGAAAAGGAGGCGGCCTCCAACATTTCTTTAGGTTCTCAGAAAAAGTTGGACCCCTACATTCAGGGGAAATTTTCATCCCCCTCGGTTTAATGCTTTGCTTCTGTCTTCTACTATGCTCACAATTTGTGAGAATTTACTCATGTATGCAATTTTTGTCATTTTATCGAATTAGTACAAGAAGAAAATGGGATTGGTTTCCCAAGACACTCACAAGAAGGTTGGCAGCACTGTTAGAGGTCACCAACCTTCTTCAGATATGTAACTTTTTGATTCAGGCTTGCCAGAAAGCCGCTTAATACAACATAACCGTTCTAGTTAAAAAAAAAAAAGTGATCATGGAACATAACATTATTATTGAAGCAGTTATGCTCCACCAGACAACCCTTACTAGAACTAGGACGCCCTACATATTACAAACAGAAATAGATCTATAAATATATTGTACCGATGGAAAAATACTTTTTAAACACAAGTATTGTTAAATGCATATTTTTATAATGTCGTGAAAAATATTAGAAATTTGTGATGGATGTTTCACAGTTCGATACGGATGGTTAAAGTATTACAAAATATAAGCATTTGATATTTTGAGGCCTGGGTCCCACTTTCATCCAATGCATGAAGGTGAGATATACCATCCAAATATGAGACCATGCAAGATGGATAATTTGCATGGCACAAACATTAACCATACAAGTGCCAAGCCAGATGGATAATCGCATGGAAACCATGCCAAGACAGATGGATAACCATGCAAGTGATTGAGTGATAGCGTGGACATATCCTCCAAGTTCAGTCATTGAAATCGATAAGAACCAAGTTGAGAAGTTTAGGTAGTCCTGAAGTTGAAATGTTCTAGTGAATTCTTCCCATTGGAATTATTAACTCGGAGCTTGTTCCTTGCTTAGAATATATCGACGTTGCTTTGTCACCATCTTCTCCAACCCAATCCCTGCCTTCTACAACATATTTCTGCACACATCCATCAACAACATGGCCTGATGTAGGATGTATGTTGTCTTGCTTAACATCCTCCCTGCAATGTGTAGTTTCTTTCTTGTCCATCACTTGGAGATTAGTAGCTCACAACTCAAACTTTATGTAACAGACATACCATCTTGTTGATTCCCACTTCCATAAATGACACAAGGTGTAATTAATAAACAAGGAGCCAAATCCATGACATCCTTAATTGCAACACTCCAAAAGAATTCTTCCATTTCCACCCATATTTTAGAGAATTTTCCATCGCTGCTTTTCATCAAACTACCAATTTTAGCACCAGAAAAACCCTCGTCCTATCCTTTTCCTTGAATATTCTTGTGCTTGCGCCTTCCATCGCCTGTCTTGATTGGCTTTAGGGTTCGATTTTCAGGATTTGTTGTATCGGTTTCGATATTGAGCTATGGTGAACTCAGACGAACTTGTGCCGATATTTTCCACTTTGGAGACGGTCTATGGTGAAGGACCCTTACTTGATGAGGCGCAGCTTCACTTTGGTAATATCAAGGAAATGTTTATCGAGATTTACAGGAAAGAACCCCAAGTATATGCCCGAGCTCTGGGTAAATGGATCTACAAAATATGTTTTTGAATAATGTTATAATAAATCACCACAGGATAAGCTTTTATTTGAACGGAATGAAAAAACATTTATGGCTTTAAAATAAGGGTTTGTAATTTGGTTTTACATGTAATATAGCTCAGTATTGTAAAGATGTTTGGTATTTAAATCTTCAATGATCATGAATGAGAAAAGAAGGGTCCATACTTAGTGAATGAGCAAATAAGGTTGTTGTGGAACAACAATTAGGTTTGAATCTATCCTCATGGAAGTAGCCCCTTATCAGTGGTCGGTTGTGGGTAGTTGCAACAGCAAAGCTACCTTAGGTTTGAATCTGTCCTCATGGAAGTATCCCTTTATCATTGGTCGGCTTTGTGTAGTTGCAGCAGGAAATCTACCCGTCGGTGGCTCGCTCATATATGGGTGGTTACAGCAAATTTATCCGTACTACATTAGTAAAGCTACCTGTACTACATTTATTATGCATATGAAGAAAGGCTTAGCCCTACAAAGTAAGTATATATATGTGAGGGTAGGATATTAATAGCTCAGTCGACAACCCGTGCAAACCAGGATTTCCCTGCATCGGTGTGGACCATATGAGAGAAGCAATTTCAATTTTATCCTTTGTAAGTATATCTCTCTCTACAAAGCAATGTAAATTATTTCACATATCTACATGTAGTTACCTAATCTCCTAATGCATAAATGTATACAGAGAGCAATATACAAAAATTGTGCAGGTGGACAAGGACATTGTGGATATGCTCATTGCTTCTATTGCGGAAGCAACAATGACTCAAATTTGATTGGTAAGCTAAATTTTGTTTTTGTTTTAGTTTTTTTTTTTATAACAGAGAGAAATATTTGATTGAATGACTTACAATTGTACATCATTAGGATGGTTTCTCCAGCCATAGGTGTCTTGCCATTTTTTCTAATATGGTTTGACTCCTCCAGTTGTGTCATCACATTATTTGATTTGGAAACTAAGGTCGTGAGTATCCTCCCAACATTCTTGTGAAGGAGGTGTTATTTGCAGTTGTTGCAAAGTTTTCAAGGAAGTGTGAAGGTTGATGTTGAGTTGTCAAGGCGATGTGAAAGCAGTGGCGTTGTGAAGGCAGTGGAGTCAGAGGCAGAGGCAATGGCTTTAATGAAAGCTCAACATTTACAAAGCAACCTGATCACTTGTCAGAATTGTTTAAATCCCTCATATAAGTGACTCTCATGCATTGCCATCGTCTGAGCTTCCATACACTTAGGTTATCTAGCATTACAAAAAATGCATATGCATTAACATTACAACAAATGCATTTGCATTATGCTGGCAGATTCTACCTAAACAAAACTTAGGTTATCTAATATGGAAAAAATGTGTTTTGGCAATAAGAGGTCGAATCTATTGACCAATAACCTCTTTAATAAAAGAAATTTAATTATTATAAAAAAATAACTATTTCATTTCGCATATGTACAAATTTGGAAAGCAGAAAAATATTAGTAGGCAAAGACAAAGTAATTGGCACTCAACGAGAAATCGAATGCATCTTGGCAATAAGAGGTCGAATCTATTGACCAATAACCTCTTTAATAAAAGAAATTTAATTATTATAAGAAAATAACTATTTCATTTCGCCTATGTACAACTTTGGAAAGCATAAAAATATTAATAGGCGAAGACAAAGTAATTGGCAGTGAACCATAAATTGATCGCTAGAATAGTGGCCTTCCACATGGACTAATAACATTTCTCAAATTGACTCGAATAATAAGTTTGAATTACTTTAAAATAAAAATAAAAAATTATGTATTTAATGCAAATCTCTAATATTAATGTTAATTTGATGAGGTTGTGATTTTGTCTTATTTGCCCCTAATATTAATGTTAATTTGATGAGGTTGTGATTTTCTCTTATTTTCCCTTTTAAAAATGAAATGTGCCCCAAATTTCATTTTGTTAATCTTGTTTACTTAAAGTTTGTCTATTTTCAAAAATAAAAACAAAAAAATTGTATAAATAATTAATTTCTCTTAATCATAATTTTATCTTATAAATATTGAATTAATAATTTAATTAATTTTAAATTTGAAACTTAACACATATATATACTCATTAGTTGAAAGAATATCAAAATTAAGTTATCTATGCCTTTGGATTACATATTAGTTGTTGGTTGATCATAAATTTGTGCATATTTTTTCAAAGTATTATATTACATATTTGTTTTGTTTTGTTTTTAATATTTAAAAGTATGTATCTTGCATTTCATCAGCTATTCAACTTGAAGTTTTAATCTGAGCTAGTGAAAACCTTTTTAAAATTGACTATATACTTTAACGCTTATATATTTTTTTTTACAGAGATTGATTGGATCATGATACAGATTACTTTTAAAACAAGCCCCGAGACAAAATGTGTAATTACAAAAACTCATGCTCAGACAAAAGGTTAAAATATGAATTTTTAACCTTACATGTCAAATAATGGAGGTAAACATTTTAACTTCGTAAAGGGTGATCAAATATATTTTTATATTTATATAAATTTTTAAAAACTTACAATTTTATTTTTAATAAAATATTAAAAATAATAATAATTAGTTCGTTGTTAACAACTATATTTATGATTGCATAACGTTGGATCAGAGCTTTGCAACCTTGGGACTGACAAAACTTAGGGTTCTCTGCGATCGCATTCATGGCCTCGGGAGTGGGCCCCCTCCCCCAACCCCCCCAGCTGCCGGATCTCGAAGCATTTCAAATGCTCATTACCTCATACAAGAAGGCAACGAAGTATGTGCAACACTCCCGATTCGTAAAAAGATTATAAGAAATTCCAAAGGTGGCGATTCATTCCTCCTTGGCCAGGCCTTTTGCATTGCGGCTGGCTGAAAATGGCTTGATAGGTCAGTTCACTGGACTCTAGCCCTCCCCCAAAGCAATGGCATCTTGGCTGGATCTAAACTGGAGGAAAATCATCAAAAGACAACTCTCAATAGCCTTATGTGGGAAGGGATTTTACGTTTTCCTCTTTGAGAACAAGGCAGAACTAGATTTGATTTTTCGAAGCGGACCGTATTTCATTGGCACCAGAGGAATGTATCTGAACAAGTGGACTCCAGATTTTAGTCCTGAGAACGACATCCCCTCAGCTGTACCAGTATGGGTTCGGCTCCCATTCCTACCCCTACACTGTTGGAATGATGAAACTATTAAAAACATAGGAAATGCCTTGGGCAGGTTCATCGATCGCGTTGAACCACGAGAGGGATTACAATCTTGTGCAAGGCTATGCGTGGAAGTAGATCTAGAAAAAGGACTGTCGGAAGCGATACAGCTAATTCTGGATGGATGGACCTACACTCAGATGGTGGATTATGAACAACTCCCTTTCAAATGTAAATATTTTCATGAGCATGGTCATTTTGCAAAAAACTGCCCCAAATCGACTCAGGAAAATCCAGACAACAAAGCATCAAAGCAATGGAAACAAGAAAAACAAAAAAAAACAACGAACAAAACAGGGAATCTGCAACGGGATCGAAAAAGCAACAATGCCCCCCCATCTCCAAACAAAGGGAAGGACACAATCCAAATAGAGGATGAAGCAGAAAGCAGCAAGAATCAATTTGAAATCCTGGAAACCTAGGAACCAGAGAAGACAAAGAAAAATATGGAGGGAAACCCTAAGGAACCGGACGCGCACAAAGAAAACCCGGTAGAAGATCAATATCCACAGCTATCAGATGCTCATCCAGAGAAGGAAGACGAAATTCAAGAGGAATCCGGAGAAGAAATGGAAATTGAAATCCTCAAAGCGGTCCCAACTGCTAAAGTAGGGAGGAAAACAAATAAGGCCAAAAGAGAAAAACCAACCACACAAGATAAGGATCTAGGTACCCAACCTACGCTAGAAGAAATCCTCTGAAAAGAAGAGAAAAATGGGAAAGCCCATCCAACAAAGGGACAGACACACCCCTCAAAGAGAGGGTCCAAGCACAACAGTAAGTAATGAAGGTTGTCTCCTGGAACTGTAGAGGAATGGGTCAAGTGGAAAAGAAGGAAGCATTGCACAAGCTGGTCAGAACTAAAAAGCCCCAAATACTCTTAATTTAGGAGACGAAACTCAAGGACGATGAAGTCCTCAGAGAAATCAAACAACTCTGGAATCCCAGTGAAGGTGTGGAAATAAGTGTGAGAGGAGCCTCAGGAGGAAGCTGCAAAACCTGGAGCACCCAATTCTTCAAGGAGCAACAAAGAGAGGTTACTAATCATTGGACGATGGTCAAGCTAAAGCATCTACAATTAGGTATTACCTTTCCTGTTTGCAACGTTTACATGCCAAATAATATAAGGGGAAAAAAAGATTGTTGGGAAACTATGTCGAAATAGAAATATATAGATGCCTAAGAAAACTGTATTATAGTTGGAGACTTCAATACAAGACTACATCAAGGGGAGAAAAAGGGGGGTTCCATCGTAAGAGACCAGTTTCGGGAAAGCATGGAAGACCTGATCACTGACCTTGACCTTTTCGATGTAAAACCCTCAAAAGGGAAATATACTTGGAGCAACAAAAGGACTGGGTTGGGCCACATAGCTGCTAGACTGGATCATTTCCTAATCCACAGCCCCCTCCTCCTCCTTCCTTTGGACATAAGCTCTAAAATAATCCCCTGGGGGATTTCAGATCATCGGCCTATAGCCCTCACCCTAACTAAGGCTTTAAATTATGGTCCCATCCCTTTTAGATTCAATCCTGTCTGGATGGATTCCCCAGATTTCCTCCCCCTCATCTTCTCAACCTGGTCCACTTGGATTAATGGAACCCCAGTGTTTATCTGGGAACAAAAAATCAAAAAAACAAAACAAGCTCTCAAAGCCTGGGCAAAGGAAGTTTTTCTCAGCACAAAGGATGAGGTGCAGCAGCATAAACAAAAGTTAGAAGAGACACATATGGAGATGGAAGAAAAGGAAGTGACTCGGGAACTCCTAGCTCAGGAGAAAAATCACTTCCAAAAGTACCTAAAGGCGCTACACAACGAAGAAAGAGAATGGAGGATGAAATACAGAGCCTTGTGGCTCAAGGCAGGGGACAAAAACACTACCTTCTTCCATAAACAAGCTAAAGCTAGATAGCATAGAAACACTATAGAAGAAATTAAAACAATTGCTGGTGAAATAATAAACTCTTTCGAAGAGATAAAAACTGAGGCAACCTCCCATTTCAAGACACTCTACACCCATGATGGTGAAGACAACAAAGGGCAAAGGATAAATTTTATGGAACATATCCCCCGAATTATTACAGACCAGGACAACCAGGACCTGATAAAGAAAATTATAGAAGAAGAAGTCAAAGAAGTAGTCTTCCACTTTGACCCTGACAAAGCACCCGGACTGGATGGCTTCACTTTCCACTTCTATCGCCAGTGTTGGGAAATTGTCAAAAAATACCTAATTCGAATGATTAATTATGCCATGTCAAATTGCAAGATTGGGGGAGCCACGAACTCCTCCTTCCTGGCGTTGATTCCCAAGGACAAAAATGTGAATACCTTTGATCATTTCCACCCCATATCCCTTTGTAATGCTTCCTACAAACTCCTTGCAAAAATTCTAGCCTCCAGGCTAATTTAAGCCTCTTCTCCCCAGAATTATACTCCCCAATCAAGGGGGTTTTGTGTCAAATAGACAAATTTGGGATAATATAATCCTGGTTCAGGAAGCGATTCATACTAGTGTGACAAACAAAGAGAAGGGAATGATAATTAAGATTGACATGGCGAATGCTTTTGACAGAGTAAATCATGAGTTTCTTTATGAAGTCCTAAGAAAATTTGGCTTCCAAAACCCTTTCATTTCCTGGATCACTGCTTGCATCTCCAAGCCCTGGATTTCCCCCTTGATTAATGGTCTCCCAGCCCCCTACTTTCAAGCCACAAGAGTACTAAGACAAGGTTTCCCTATGTCCCCTCTGCTCTATGTCATCATGGCAGAAACTCTAAATAGAAGATTAGAACAAGAAAGGATCTCCAAAAATATCCCAGGGCTAAAAATCACGAGGGGAGTCAAAAGAATCAACAATTCTCAATTTGTTGACGATACTCTCCTTCTTGGGGGAGCCTCTCAAGTGATGGCACAGAGATTTAAAAACGTCCTAGATCATTATGAATTAGCCTCAGGAGGCCTAATCAGTAAGCACAAAAGTCATATCTTCGCTTGGAATGTACAAGGTGGAACCATGGAATGAATAGCGCAAATACTCCAATTCCCTTTTACAACGGAGTGGAATTACTTCAAGTACTTAGGGACCCCAATAAGATTAAAGGCCCTACCTGGGGAAGCATGGCGAAGCATCATCCAAAAATTAAAGGACCAATTCGAAATATGGGGAGCCACATGGTTGAATCCAGTAGGAAGGGTGGTCTTAATAAAATCAGTCCTCTCTTCCCTCCCAATATTCCAATTCTCTACCCTCCATGCTCCGGCTAGAATAAAAAGAGAGCTGGCAAAAATTACTAGGAAATTCCTTTGGCAGGGAGGAAAAAGCAGCGAGAAAAAGTTCCACATGGTAAATTGGGAAATCACTTGTGCTCCCAAAGAAAATGAGGGGCTAGGAATAAGGGACCCAAAAAAGCTCAACCTAGCACTAGGAGCAAAGGTAATTTGGAGGATAATTACAGGGGGCAAAGAGTGGTGAAAGAGAGCGCTTTGCATCAAATATATGAGTGCAAATAGAAAAACATGTGTGGATGGAATAGACCCAGGGAAAATAGGGTCGCCCATGTGGAAGCTCGTCAGGGCATCAATTCCTCTAATCCAAACCCGATTGAATTGGGATCCAGGAAATGGGAAAAAAATTAAGATATGGGAGGACAACTATTCAGAAAGTGGAATCCTTTCAAAAATTCCCTCCTTCACCCAACTAAAGCATTGGCTAGCCGTGGGAGGAAAGGAAACATTATATGACATTTCAAAATGGGATTCAAATGGTAACTGGGAAAGTTGGAATCTGGGGGAAGTCCCTCCCCATTTGACAGAAGATGTCAAACAACTCCTTCAAAGAATCTCTTGCTCTGCTCTTGTCCACCTAACCAAGGCAGATGAAAGAAGTTGGGGGAAAGAGGGGTATACAGTAAAATCAAGGTATAAGCAGCTACTTGAAGACAGTGACATCCCCCCCAAGTCATCCATCTGGAGAGAAATTTGGAACCCAAACAGTCTCCCAAAAATTAACATCTTTTGTTGGCAGTTGACCCACAGTAAAATACTAACAGGTGAAAATATAAATAAACGAGGCTTCTCGGGTCCATTCAAGTGTGCTTTATGCAACATCAGCCTTGAAAACTCTGAACATCTCTTCCTGAATTGTAACTTTACAAGGCAGGTGATGAACTGCATATATAAGGAATTAATCCCCAATGTGGCCAACCCCACAAGTAACAGAAGCCTATTAGGCAAATGGGCAAAGCAGTATAAAGGGTCATTCAAAGGAAAACAGAAGTTCAGTATAGTGTGGAAGGCCTCAATCAAATTTGTATGCTGGCAGATTTTGCTAATAAGGAACAAAAAAATCTTCAAAGAAAAGACCATCGCCCCCCAAGTAGTAGCGACGAGTGCCATCGGCCAGATCAGTGAATATATATCAAGCAAAAAGATGGATATCAAGGAAGGGGCAAAAATGAGAAAAGAGGAAGAAGCTTGGATCAACAAGTTCAACATTCGAGATAATAGTGGAGATCGCAAAACAAACCAGGCCCCATGCTGGCAGCTTCAGTACACATACCATGAGTTTATTAACTGGTCAAATTCCCACAAAAAACATGTTTTAAGCTTTGATGGTGCTTCCAAAGGAAACCCAGGGGAGGGAGGATTGGGAGGTGCCATTCGCAATCCTAGAGGCCAGCTGATGGACACGTACTCCTGGAATATTGGCATTGTTTCAAACAATGTTGCGGAGGCCTACGCATTTCTCAAAGGTATTCAAATTGCAAAGGAGCGCTAAATCAACCAGATAACAGTCATAGGAGACTCTAAAATAGTTATCAGACATTTTGTCAAGCATATCGCTCCAAAAAAATCTGTTCTCCAAAGGATCATAGCACGAATCAACAACGCTATCAAAGAAATGAATATAGAATTCCTCCACATCCGTCGACACAACAATGGAATCGTTGATGAACATGCCAACAATGCAATCGGAAAAGGTAAAGGTAATCTGGTCATCAATGGGTTAAACACTCAGCAAATTCCCCCATAAAAAATGCTCCAACTCATCAAAAAAGAGAATATGTCCAGCAGGCACGACAGCAGTGCATCCCAGAACAGCAGCCAACATGGAACGCTCTCCGTAAATTATGGGAATGCAAAGTACGATGGAAATTCGGGTTGAGAAAGAAAGGTACTAGGACTAAGATGGATATGATACACACGCGATACAACAAGACTATCCGGTGTGGGAGCCTACCAGAAAACACATCAGAGCAGTGTCATTCCATTCCTCCCCCCATTCTCTCAGCATTGCCACTTGCGCAAATGAAAGGAAACACGTTCGAGTTGAGGATCCATAGCATGTGCATTAAAACCAAGCATCACCTCAAAATCCAGAGAAATCACAATCCAAGATCATAGAAGGTCGTCGCATGGATAACGCAGGTTAATCCAAACCTGATCCTCTTTATAAATTTCACAAGAAGGGAAAGCCTTGCACCAAATTCAGCAAGATATAGGAGCAGAGAGGGCCACCTAAGTCAGGGAACTCAATGACTCGGGAGGGAAACTCAAGACAAAGAAAGGGCCTTACCACATAACAGTAGTCATCTGAGATATCAGTCGGCCACAGTTTATCAGCCAGGACATGTAAGGTACAGCACGGACGCAGGAAGAATGGAACGTGATGAGGAAATGGTGGATGAAAACTTTCACACCACCCAACAATTAGCAATGCGCCTTAACTCCCATAGCACCACTCTCAATTTCACTCTGGAAACGCTATCAAGCCACCGTGCAATGATTAGTCAACTACAGGATGAAGTGGAGTATTTAAGGAGCCAAGGAGAAAGGCTGGAGAAAGACAAGGAAAACAGAGCACAGAATGTTGAAGGACAAAGCAGCAGCATAGCAGGTGAAGCTGGAGGGATCAGAGCAGCTCCAGCGCTTCTTGACTTGAATGTGGCACTGGAGCTGCCCGCAAAAGAAATCCCACAGTCCCCCACAGAGGGATAGAATAAGTAAGCATGGATTTCAGAAGTTTTTTGTAAAAATGGCAATGCCTTTCGAAGACTGCAAGAAGAAGCTAAGTTAGTAATTAAATAAGCAGTTTCTTAGCATAGAAAGATCTTGTAATCTGGGCACTAGAAATGAATCCCAGCCCCCCCTTTTTTTGTACATTAGCGACCTCGGTCGTAACCTATAAATATAAATTTTGCCTTCTGCTTCTATAAAAAAAAAAAAAA